>CAJNDV010031691.1:21149-31706 GCA_905221635.1 Symbiodinium sp. CCMP2456
CCCATAAGTAACAAGGACGGAACCCTAAACCCTAAACCTTAAACCCTAAACCTTAAACCCTAAACCCTAAACCCTGGACCCTAAACCCTAAACCCTGAACCCTAAACCCTAAACCCTTAACCCTAAACCGGTGTGCAGGCCCGGGAAGCCTTTTTGGAGTCGGAGGTGGGGACGACTTCCAAGGAGGTGGAGGAGCTGAAGGCCGAGGCCAGCCTTAGGTGGGGGGGGGCTTTAAGGGTGTAGGGTTTAGGGTTTAGGGTTTAGGGTTTAGGATTTAGGGTTTAGGGTTTAGGATTTAGGGTTTCACATTTTCGAAGAGTTTCATATTCTGTTATATATTGAGTAACAGGTGTTCTATTGGGGTTCCATGACACAGTCAAGCTCAGAGGGGTCTCTAAAAGCTGTACGCAGCATAGGAATTTAGGTGTTAGGTGCCTGAGGTCTTGAGTATGTGTTTTTAGGGTTTAGGGGTTCAGGGTTGAGGGGTTCAGGGTTGAGGGTTTACGGGTTTAGGGTTCAGGTTTAGGTTTCGGGGTTTAGGATGTTGGGGCTTTAAGGTTTGGGTTTTTGTATAAACAACCGGGCTTAAAATGTCGAGATCGGAATGGTCTGTAATAACATACCATCAGAGCGAATTCTAGCGTTTTCGGTACGTAGAGCATACCCAAGCTGTCTTGTACTGATGAAGACCCCTACTGTTGATGGTGTGAACCCTGCATTACCTTAAGGACCCTAAACTATGGGAATTATGGTATATTCCTTATCTATTATGGGTACTGCAGGGTTTATATCATCAACCATATGTTAGTGGTTCCTAAGGTTTTGCAAGGGCTTGCAGGTTCAGGCTTCACTGTGCAGGGAGCTCTCGAGCTTGACGGGTTTTGTGGTTTCAGGGTTTTGTGTTTCGTGCTTTATGGGTTTAGAGTTTAGCGGTTTAGGGTTTAGGACTTCGGGTATAGGGGTTTAGGAGTTTTGCCTGGTGATTTTTCGGCAATGTCGGGGCTTGGCGTTGAGACGTATTGTACTTTTTGTGGCTTAGAGTTTTGGGGTGAAGAGCTTTTGGGTCGTAGGGTTGAGTGCTTCCAAGGTGTCGGGGTGCGAAGATCTGGGTTTTGCGTTTGCGACCCTTGCGCGGGATCCCTGAATTTTCAACCGGAGCTAAACCCTAACCTAAGCCCCAAAAGCCTGTATGAGCCCTTAATGCCGTTAAGCCTTGAAAAGCCTAAGGCTTCCAAACCCTACATCCCCTAAACCCTTTATCCCTGAACCCTATATTCTATAAACCCTAAGACCTAGATCCTAAATCCAAGGCCCTGAACCCTATAAACCCTAACCCCTAAGCAACAGGCCTCCGAGCCGAAACTATGATCCCGGTAGCCCTTGATCAAGTAGGGGGGTTTTAGGGTTTAGGGTTTAGGGTTTAGGGTTTAGGGTTCGTGTTCTTGGTTGTTTTGGCTTGCACTTACGTTTAAGCAAAGATGTGGGCAGTTCTGTAAAATTAGGGTCCCTTTTAGGTTTCCAAAATAGCACGGCAGTGACATGGACCCTAAAGGGGACCAAAGTTCTGTGAACCAACCATCTGTTTGCCGTTTTGTACGGGGAACGAAGTAGCATAGATGTCTGAACACTGAGTAGTATCCGCTGGCAATCCCTTTTCTACTATTTATACTGTAAGAAACCTCAAACTCTGTTCCATGTATTCAGGCCTTCTATTAATTACACCCCCTATGAGCGTTGTAGGCTATGGGTCATAAAGCCATAAAGTCCCAATACTGTAAGAGCCCAAACCTGATTCTTAAGATCCTCAGGATACCCCAAAACAAAAATCCGGTTTTTGGTATAAGAAGCAGAAATTGGTTGTGCTAAAGGCTAAAGAGCTCTCTTGGAGGCGAAGACTTTCACCGACCGGCTGAAAAAGTTAGAGGCGGCAAGAGCCAAGGAAAAGGCGTCGTACAAGGAGCTTGGGTTGTTTAGAAGGGTTTTTTGCAGGTGTCATAGGGCTTTGTTTATTGTTTAGTTTTTCAGATCCTTCGGGTGTGAGGGTTGGGTGGTGCGTAGTAAGGGGGCTATCCGTGCCTTCAGATATACGGCCTTCAGTGTTTAGTTTTAGTTTGGGTGCTTTGGGTTTAAGAGTTTGAGATGTCCAATTCGTTGTTTCGCTTCGTCGTAATTTGTTTGTCAGTGTCCTTAGTATTCTAAATCCCCGACCAGTTTAGGGTGCCTGATTTTTCCTGATACAAGTCCCCATCAAGGTAGGTTTGTGAGGGTGAAAATACATCATGTTACGTCATGTGCTAGGATTGCATGCTTCCGTTCGCTATGTCGGGTTGTGCCTAGAAGGCTCATATTGAGGCAAGTCCTGCGAGCAAGCCGACCAAGCCCTGTAGTCCTAAGCCATTCTAGTTTGAACCTTGTAGCTTGTTACACTCATGTTAAAGGAAACTACAGGTAGGGAGTTTAGGGTATATAGGGCTTCTTTAAGGCTTCTATAAGGTTATAGAACTTCTATAAGGCTCCTATAACGGTAACTACCCGCCTGAAAATGTCCTAGACTCATAGATGCTCCGCCATTTTCAGCTTGCCCCCTTTTGGGCGCGGAGCCCGCTTTTCTTTCTCAACCTCAAAGCCCGAAAGGAACTGCATACCACTCTACCCGGAGGTTCATGGGTAGTTATAAGTAGGGTTACACGTGGGATAACTGTAGTTATAGCCTATATTACGGGACTTATCACTCCACTTATGACTACCCATGAACTTCCAAGTAGATCCTGAACCAATGAATCGTCAACTCCAAACTCCGGAGTCCTATGCCGATGCCCTAAACCCTAAACCCCCAAACCCCCAAAAACCCTAAACCCGAAACCCCCTAAACCCTTTTAGAACCTTTCTGGCTCCCCTCATAGAAAGCCCGAAAGCCTCTTTAGGAGTCGACCAAAGACAGGGAGCTCACAGTGCAGGCAGGAGTTATACACGACGAGCTCGGTCGATATCTCGGGTTGATGAGCGCTATATAGGGTTTAGGGTTTAGGGTTTAGGTGACTTAGCAATTAGCAGTGGTATTCCGTAGGGCCCAGGATGGTTATATTAAATTATCAACCAAACCCTGTTCTAATCATCAAGGCGTTTACATTACGACATCAGGCTCCTGCTTCGGAGTTACAGCATGTCTTCCTTGCGTTCTGTGTTTTACTACAAGTTCCTGAGGTTTGGAAGGGTACCAATTGTGGAGGCTGTTGCCACAGCCCTAGCCCCAAACCCACAACCATTAGACCCTAAACCCGAAACCCTAAACCTAAACCCCTAAACCCTAAACCCGCAACCTTGAGCCCTTTATATCCTGAACCACATCGCCATTTTCGAGTCCCAGGTAGGGAGGGGCTTAGGCATTGACCCGCGTGTGGAACCAGAGCGTTGTCTCGACAAACCAGGAGGCCCAAATTTGTAAAGCTTGAGACTAAGAACCCTAAACCCTAAACCCTAAGAGGTCGTGAAGAAAGCCAAGGGCATCGTCGAGAGCTTTTACCAGACGAAGGCCAGGATGTGGTCTTTGCAAGAAGCCAGAATTCAGGATGGTACGGTTGATAACAAAAAAATCCTGCATTACCCATAAAAAATAGAGAATAAATAAGGAATATACCCTACTTCCCATAGTCTTGGGTCCTTTAAATAATGCAGGGTTTAGGTCATCAACAGTAGCTTTAGGGCTTGGGGCTTCAGGTCCTAGTTCTGGGCATACTTTAAACTACCAAACCCCCTTTTTCGTAGGTTCCTATTACAAACCCTAATATGGAATTTATAATTAGGGACCCTACAAAAAAAGTCGGTTTTGGTAGGTTAAGGTCGGGTTCAGGTTCAGGGTCAAGCTAAGGCGTCGAACTTCAGGATGGTAAGCTGAGGGCGGCAGGTTTCGGATAATGTAGAGGTCAAAAAGTTCCTTTATACTATTTTGTGGGTTCCTTATTATAATTATGGTATAATGGGCCGGCCCCAAAACCCTATCCTAATTATAAAGGCCCCTATAGTAGAAGTCGAAGTGCTGACAAATGTTCGTCCTCAGGGTTGCTTCTGATAGTTATACATTAAACTTTAAAGGAGCCCGGCAGCCCCATGGTAACTATAATTATTCAGGCCCCTACATAAAATGACCCTGTATAGTAGACCTGATGGACCGCCTTAAAAGGGAGCCTTAAAGGAACGGAAGGAGCCCTATTCCAACTTTTATTGGGCTCCTACATTGCCTTGCGTTGGAATTTGGCCTAGAACCTTTGGAGCCACGATGACTAAAGGGGTTTAGGGTTTTTGGTTGAGGTTTGAGGGTTTGAGGTTGAGGGTTGAGGGTTTCGAGTTTAGGGTTTAGTGTTTGGGGTTTAGGGTTTAGGGTTCAGGGTTTAGGGTTTGGGTCGCGGGTTGAGGGTTTGAGGTTTAGCGTTTCGCGGTTTAGGGGTTTAGGGGTGAGGGTTTAGTCTTTCAAGGGTTTCGGGTATTAGGGGTTCGGGAGCTTAGGGTTCCCGGGTTCCCGAACCCAAATTTCGACTCGTTGGCTCTGATACACCACAACCCACATCCTCTCGAACACGGCATGTTCTTTGTGATGGATGCTGCCGGTGCTTCCTTTCGTGCCTCTTAGCCGAGCTGATGCTGGTCACCTTGATGATTGCCCACTGTGTGGGGTGGCTGCCACGCTGCGCCATTTTCTTGGAGAGTGCGACCGACTGACTCAGGTAGCTGGTCCTGCACCAGTACCCTGGCCTGACGTCTTTAATCTCACGGCTTCCAACTTGGAGGAGTGCATCAGGTGGGCACGGCGCTGCCTCACGACAGTCGCCTTGCGACGGCTGCAAGAGTCTAGCGCTCCTGGTGCTTGTTTGTGCCTTAGTCCCCCCCAGCTTAGTTTGTTCCCTTCAAGCCCGGCCTTTAGACCTGACGGTACTGGCACAAGTGAGGGAGCTTGAAGGCTGCGCAGCTTTGCGGAGTGCCCAGCTTTGGCCTGAAGGCCTTCAACACAACAAAGCCTAACAAAGCTTAAACCCTAAACCCTAGGCATTTCATGCTGATAGCGATTGCGGACCTCATTTCTGAAACTGAAGGCTAGCATTTTCCTCACAACCAAACCCTAAGTAGCGTGGCCCAGGACCCGACGATGTTCAGTCAGAACTGAAACTAGAAACCCTGAAATCTAGAATGCAGGGGCCTGAATAAATACCGATACTATTTTGGGGGGTTCTTTCGTATAACTATAGTATCATATACCCCAAAACCCTATCCTAATGCTTAAGGCCCCTGCATTACTCGTACAGGAGCCCCTGTAGCACCGCTTCAAAAACGTCTATAAGACTTGTCTACCCTAAACCCTAAACCCTAAACCCTGAACCCTAAACCCTACCCTAAACCCTAAACCCTAAAAGGTAACCCTAAACCCTCAATTTGGGGAAGCTGTCACCACGGAAAGACTTTGGAGGATCCCCAGGGCCTGGTCCAAGTGCACGACCACAAGGCGGTTGTTGTTTTTGGTTTAAGGCTTTTAGGGCTTTTAGGGCTTAGGGTTTAGGGCTTAGGGTTTTTAGGGCTTTTAGGGCTTTTAGGGTTTTTAGGGTTTTTAGGGTTTTTAGGGTTTTTAGGGTTTTTAGGGTGTAGGGTTTTTAGGGTTTTGGGTTTGGGAGTTTGGATTTAGGGTTTTGGGTTTAAGGTTTTAGCTTCAGCGTTTTGTTGTTGAAAGGCTTTAAGCGTAGGCTGTGGGGTGTTTCAGGGCTGTTGGTATTGTTCGGTGAGGGCTTTCCATGTTTGCACCGGTTTTGTTCATGGCTTCACTCATAGCTTTCGATGCCAGTCCCTGAAATTACACCAGCGGCTTTATAGTTTTTTAATTTTCAGTGCAGTATGGGATTTCGTAGGGTTTCGGAATCTTTGGTTTCGAAGGACGGGATATTTGATATGCGGGATCCCCTTTAAGGAGTAGGTGTGGGAAGCTTAAGGTTTGAGGGGGTGGGTGAGGGATTTCCAAGATGAAACAGGTTTCAAATTTTTGCATTCGACCACTTTTGCATTCAACTTAAAACAAAACACAAAAATGCTCTAGCGCCCGGAACCCTGAACCCAGGTGAAAATCTGATGATTTAGGGCCCTTGCTAAACCGCCATCTTCTGGGCTGTAGCATTCAGGGTTGAGGGTTTACAGCGCGTTTCGGCAGTTTTTTTCACGTTGTTTCGGACTTCGTAGTATGATAACAGGTCTCGACCTTAGCAGAGGAGTGCTGGGCTTCTTTGAGACAAATTTCTTCGAAAGAAAACATTATTCGCAAAAAGCCCGAGGCTTCATAGCCTCTGTAGTAGCAGTAGGGAGCAGGAGTAGCAGTAGCAATAAGCAGCAGCGTACAAGCGCTACCTAGAATTTTATTCTTAGACACGCCATTCGTATTGCTGTCCTTCTTCGTGTTATCGTTTGTGCTGACTAATACCATAATCGTAGTCGTCATCGTCGCGGTGGTGGCGGTGGGCTCTGTGTGCCGTAGTGGTTTTTCTTGCATATGTATAAGGATGTCGGAAAAGTCATCTTCCCTGATTTCGCACCTGGTGGGGCATAGGTAAAGCTGTCGGAGATGTTTCTGGGTGCATGTGACCCACCTTCAGTGAAGGTGGATGGAAGTGATGAGCCCAAGAAGGACCGGCCTCGGGGTGAAAATGGTGTTCGTTCAAGGTCGTGTTCCGTTAAGGTGCCGACTAGTTGCTCAAGTTGAAGATTTCACCTCTAGGCGTCTGGGTCTTATAGTTTCTGTCTTGAGGCTGACAGTCTCGAGGCCAAAAACTACCTTCGAAGCCATCCTTCTCTTCGATCGCATGCATTCCCGTGAGCACAGCAGAAGCGATATAATCCGACTATTGAACTTCAGGGTCAGGATGCAAAGAAGCCATTGCAGTATTATCACAAGCAGTTACTAGCATACAGGACGACGCAGACTTGGCCATAGTTTGTACTCGTAGCGACATGCTTCGCAGTATTCGTAAGCTTCGGATCGCAAAAGGGAGCCTGGCAACAAAGAAAGCAACGAGGGCCAAGGCTTGGTAATGCTTGCTTGTCGAGGAACAGTGGGAACCAGGATGATGCCAAGAGTAACGATAGCTCGACCGTGCACCCAGCAACAGCGACGACAACATGACAAGACCGCCAGCAATGCGGAATTGGAGGCACAGTCATCACGGAAGAACGGAAGATACCGATGATGCCAGTCGCACTGATATGAAAGATAATGCCAACAGGGCTGGCTTGGTTTCTAGTTCGGTAGTGGCGTAGTTTTATCGACAGCAAGTCCCAAGGTGTGGGTGATTAAAGGGGTGGCAGAGTGTTTTGGGCCGCCTTCTTCGCTCTTTCATCTTGCCCTAAACTGCCCTAAACCTAAACCCTCCGAAACTGCCCCAGGGCCCTAAGCCCTAAACTATGTTCGGTCGTGCGGCTTACTGGCTGCCATACCCGATCCTCCCGAGAAAAGCAGCCTAGAATCAGAACTCAAGAGCACGAAACGAGTCGAAACTCTCAAGTCCCTAAAGCCTTAAATCCTCGAAGCCCTAATCCCGAGAACAAGAACCCCCCCCCCCCCCCTATGCACCCTAAGCTAAGGAATCCGAACCTTGTGTAGAACATAAACCCTACGATCACCTAATCCGTACCCGAGAGCTTGAATCCTAAGCCCCAAAATCCTAAGACGCTGAGCCTCCCAGCCGAGACCTGAAGCCCAAAAAACCTGAACAACTTTTGGGGTTTAGGGCTTAGGGTTTCCCCTAGAAAACCCGAAAGCCGTGAGTGCTTGGGTTTTCAGTTTGGGTTCAGAGCTTTAAGCTTGGCTTTCGAGCTTAGGGTTTAGGGAGCTTGACCCAAAAGTGCTTTCAGGAAAAGAAGGCTCCCCCAGAGACTTGGACATTGGGCAGCTCCAGGACGCCGAATCGCTTAGGGTCTTGGAGTTTGGTTTTAGGTTGTTCTTTTAGTCATTTTAATTTTAGTCTCTGTGGGATACCGTCTTAGCTTTGACAAGCGTTACACTTGTACTATTGCAAGTACTACTGCCACATTACTAGCGCGATTGCTCTTATTGTCATTAGCATTCGTACTCTGGTCATTACTTTGTGGCTTGAGGCGTTTGAGGATTTATACGGTTCCGTGCTTAAAAGGCGGCGGCACCATAGTTTGACGCAATTGAGGTTTCGAGCTGGAGGCCAGGATGCACATGTATACACACCCATCATCCATCCATTCATCCTTCCATCCTTCCATACATCCGTACATACATACATACATACATACATACATGCATGCATACATGCATACATGCATACATGCATACATGCATACATGCATACATGCATACATGCATAAATGCATACATGCATACATACATGCATACATGCATACATACATACATACATACACACATACATACCTACACACCTAGATACATACATTTATACACATGCATTTATATATACAATCTGATATACATGTTGTCTTACCACTGGCTCACTACATATGCTGTAAAGAATGCGCAGGTTATGATTGTTTGTGTTTATTCATTTACTCATATATATATATGTATATACACATATACATGTACACATAAAGAAGACCAGTCCTGGCAATAACCATCGTGGCATTAGTAGCAACAGGTCGGGGTTCTGTTGGAAGACTTGCTGGAACTTGCGAGGCTTTCCTGCTCGTTTGTCCCTTAGGGGCCTGTAAAGAATCAACTAGTGATCAACCCTAAAAACCACACACGCTGGCCCTAAACCCTAAACCTGATTACACGCTGTCACGTGTCATGGGAACCTTAGTGTTTGGGCTGGCTGTCCAGTAGCCACCATTTCCCTCCGAGGTATTCAAGCACGAAGCCAAGGCATCGTGGTCTTGACTAAAATCCTAAACTCTAGCGAGTCCTGATTAATGAAACCCCAAACACCGAGATGCCCACGGCCCCGAACCCGAAATTCTCAAGCCGTACTCGTACAGAGCCCTATAATGTAGGGGCCTTAATATTTGCCTACACTATTTTGGGGGTTCAATATCATAATTATAGTATATATGGATCCCAAAACCCTATTCTAATAATCAAGGCACCTATATTGTAGAGCCCTTATAGTAATCCTTATAGTATCCCTTTTAAGGAACCCTTTACAGGAACCCTGTTCGAATTGCGAAAGCCCCTATATTGGAACCCTGCCGACTTGTCTCCGGCAGGAAAGGTGGCCTTGGCCAGTCCGTCATTGCTATGCTCGACACCATCATGACGGGGGCCGAGCAAGTCTTCTGCTTCGATGACCTCACTTGTAATAAGCCAGCGTTTTAAGTCCCCGAATCCTTCAGTGGGTATATGAGACCCCTGTAATACAACCCGTCCCTAAACCCTAAACCCTAAATAGAACCCTTGTAGGTTGAAGTTTCAATTTTGGCTTAGTGCTGATGATCAGGCTCAGGAATGAGAGCATGAATTTCGGAGCTCAGGTTGCGTCTCGTTGCGGATGGAAGCGAGACGGTTATAGGGCTCAGGGTGAGTGAATAATTGAGACGTTTCGGGTGTCTTCGAACGGTATCAAGAACTTATACATAAGCCCTGCCCAAGTTATCAAAAGTAGGTAAAAGAATGGATTGGTTCAATACCCATAGCCGGCTCTGATTCTATATGGGAGTTTCAGAAAATTAGGGTACCTTATTTTGGGGTCCTTATAATAGGGATCCTATTAATTAGGGTACTATATTAGGGTCCCCTATTTTCGGAAACCCCCATATCAATTTTGGGGTCCAGGCAAACCTTCATCAGACCCATCACTTGAGCTCGAGCCTGAACCCTAAACCGTAAACCCTAAACCCTACACCCTAGGCCCTAAACCCTAAACCGTAAACCCGAAACCCAAAACTCTAAACCGTAAACCCTAAACCCTAAACCGTAAACCCTAAACCCTAAACCCTAAAACTAAGAAACCCGCATTCTTGCAGCCGAGCCTCTGGCTGTGATGCTTGAGCGGTCAGCCCTGAATCCTCCGCTCGACGAACGCATTTCAGACAAAACTCTGAAAGGTGGAAATGCAAGTTCAGGGCTGAGGTGTTTGAAAAGAAGCCTGGTAACTAGTGATACTACTCCTTAGGGTTCCTTCTCCATTACAGACATAATTCAATGAACCCCCCCCCCAGGCCCCGATATCAGCGATTTACGGCTCAGCCTTGAGGATCTTTCAAGTAGAATAAGAAGCTGTGTGTACTTGAGGCATATACCTTACCGACGTCTTAGTGAATGTGCGTGCCTTACCAAGCACCAACATTAGTCCTTATAGGGTTCCTTATCATGGTTTTAGTAAGATATCTGTCCTCAAAAACGACCCGAGTTATAAGGCTTAAACCCTAAACCCTCAACCCTAAACCCTAAACCCTATTCTACGTTAGGTCTCCACCCCCCAACCCCTTGCCTCTACGGAGTAAGCAGCACACGAGGGACCCAAATGTACCGTCAACCACGATTTCATAGCAGTGTCTATGTAAGAGGGCTCTATATAAGCCCTAAACTTATGAGATTCTTTGATG
>CAJNDV010031692.1:0-24019 GCA_905221635.1 Symbiodinium sp. CCMP2456
TAATTCATTCTTTAATTTTCTATTATTCCAAGAATTAATATCTATTATTTTTGATATATATTTTATATTTATATTATCTATAATATTTATTCATAATTTCTTAAAATATATTAATATATTAATTCTTGAATCTATGAATTAGTATCATTATTCATATTTCTAATTTTATTTCTGATTCTTATATTTTATTTCTTATCTTTTAATATTCTCTATAATCTCTATTATTTATTATTCGTTATATATTATTCATCGCCTGTTCTTATTTTCAATTATCTATTTTTTATTATCTAATGCCTATGATCTATTAATTATCTATTTTCTAATATCTATTGTCTTCTTATCTTCTTTTTATTTGTATTTTATAATCTCATCTATTATATCTTATTATTCATCTCTTATATATTTCTTCTCATCTTATTCTATTCTCTCTTATCGCCTATCGATTATTGATTGCTTATTATTATGATGCCTGTTATTTATTGCCCGCTGCCTATCATTTAGCGCATGATCTCTACTGAATATTGTTTATTATCTGAGATCTATTGCTTAATGATCTTCTTTCTTATGCCTTATTCATGAAATCTTGTTTATTATCTCTTACTTGATGCCTCTCATCTCGTTTCTATCTATTATCTATTCTCTATTATCGATTATCAGCTAGCGATTGCTTGATTCCATGATAGCAATTATCTTCTGCCCCTGCCCACGACCTATTGGATTGGATTGGATTGCGGACAGTCGTGTCGCGAGCGACGCGTCCCAAAAATCATGAATTCGCGGTGAAACGATGCAATGCTCTAGTGCGCCAAAAGGCCCCGGATGATTGCCGGGGCCCCTCGGAAGAGCGATCCGAAATGTACTGTTCTATCCACTCCACGTCCGCCCTCTTAGGGTGAAAAGCCCTGTGCAAATCTGAGAGGGAGCATGACTCATCAAAGTAGTCGACTCCTTCGAGTCGTTCTGAGGCTGTCGGGGTCAGGGGCCCGAAAAATACAGAACGCTGAAGCACACCCTTATAGCGAGACCATTGCCCCTGTCGAACCTTCCGAGCATTCTGCTGCTCATCCTGTTCAACGGCTCTGATCTGAGCGGTGGTGAGTGGCGGGAAGAGCTGACATGCCCTCCGGAGGCACTCCGGATACCTTTTAAGGTGGAAGTTGACCTGAGCAACTGTTCCATACCACACGTGGCAGGAATGACAGTACACATCTAACGTATAGTGTCTGGTGGGACTCCAAGCCTTATGTGCCTTCGCCATGTGAGCTCCAACATGTTTGCGGAGCGGAAAGCACGCCGGGCAAAGTGGACACTTATAGGGCCGCGCCGGCTCTTCCGTCCGCTGAGTCTCCTCTGGACAGGCAGAGGTAGAGGGGCACCCTCGGCTGTGCCAATCCTCCATATCCGCAAGAAAGACCTTACATGCCTTCTTAACCTGACCTAGCCACCAACCTGGATCCTCTTGTAGGGAATCCAGAAGCGCACACACACGATCAGTGTTCTGAAAGAGTGGGGCAAGTTTCGGCACATACTGCAGGACTAACTCTACATCAGCATCTATCTGTAGCAACCAGGAACTCTTAGGATGTCGTTGCCAGTGCTGCCACAGCAAGAGTCGCAGGACTGCCGGACCATTTCTAGTGAGCTGCCGGAGGAAGGTAGCCCTGGCCTGCGCCATGGCCAGAGGGGGCGAGGGGGCCCCTGCTTTCCGAAGTACCTGAAAAGAGTGTGCTTGTTTGTCCGCCGAAGTCCTAGGAATCAAGGGGCGCCAAAGATCCAGGAAGGCCCTGTCCCACAACCTCTCATGGACAGCCGCCGAGAGTATAACTGCTGCGCTGGAGTGGACAAATCTGGAGACAGCAAGTGAACGCAGCAGAAGGACTCTGGTGCGTAGCGGGATGCCCTGGTTGCCGAACAGCTTTGACTTCAACGGCTTGATGACGCTTTGCGCTCGGGAGCGCCGTAGTTGTATGTCTGGCTGCGGCAAGGTGGAAGAAGTGAGGATATGTCCCAGGTGCTTATAGGCATCAACGATCGGTACATGATGTATATCTCCTGTGAGCCTATCCTGCACCGGGAAGCCAATGCCCAGCTCCTGGTCTACCACGGCACCATGCTGCTGCCAGTCAATTCCACAAGGCAAAAGTGCTGCGGTTTTGTCCGAGGCATAGGTCAGCTTCATACCAATGGCAGTAGCTACTTCCTGTACAACTTGAGCTGTTCTCTTGGAAGAGTCGAGCAATTGTGGTGGACTGGAGCCTATGACGGGAGAGACAAAATCGTCTGCCCACGACGGGAGCCCAAGACTTGGCGACCCATCAACCCAAGCCCAGGGATGGAGGGGATCCCGGACTTGAATGTCTGGGCAAAGGTCTGCTTGTCTCAGCTTGCCCTCGACAGATTTGACAAAGGCTGCAAACACTAGGGAAAAGATGACGTCCGCAGCCGGATCACCTGGCCTGGATCCTTTGTGAGTGAGGGTGATGATGTCATTAAACCCTATGGTGAACCAGGTAGCTCTGAGCATGTCCTCGACTATTGCTGAGAGATGTTCACTGGCGCCAAAATCCGGAAGGATGGCGAGGGTGCGCAACTGGTGCGCTAGCTCCTCTAGAGCACCTTCAGGTAGTCCCAACTTGTGAATAAGGCGTCTTAGCCCTGCGTCCGACTCCTGCGACACAAATAGTGTCTCTCGCACGACCCGATAAAAGGCCGCTTGCAAGTCGTAAAAAACCAGTGACCACAGGCTCGAGCCATGTTGCGTACTGACCTGGAAAGTACGTACCAACAAAGACAGGGCCTCAATGCCTATGCCTGGAATGGTACCTGCTTGCGTGGGATTGCCGTGCTCCTGCAGGAGAGGGATGAGACGGTTGCGTGTGGCCCGATGGAGGACCTTCCCCGGAGTCGAGGCAAGGAGGATCGATCTAAATTGCTGGCATTGAAGGGCTGCGCCCGCCTTTTTAGCGAGGCAATGCAACGAACCGCCCCTAAAGGCCAGGGGCTCTGAGATGGATACTGCCGACTTCATCAACACCGGAAAAAGATGCCGCGCTGAACGGACCGGACAGAACCTCAAAAGATCGCTAGTAATGCCGTCAGGGCCTGGTGCCTTAGACTTTTTGAGGCTCATAATGATCTGTTCCACTTCGAAAAGGGTGGGAACAGCCGAGACATCAAAGGCAGCACGGCGAGTCCTATGCTGCACAAACGCCTCCAGATAACCATCTTCATTAACCTTATCGCCTGCCTCCTGTGCACTGAAGTGCTGGCGCCAGCCTTCGATCTTGTCCTCATGCGATGTCGCCAGTTCCCCAGACGGTAATACTAGAGCAGGCAAGGGAGTCAGGGCGCTACGCCTGGAAGATCTGGCCGTAGGAAATGCCTTCCTGACCGCCCTGTATAGGGTCTGAGGGTCGCTGATCTGGCTTTGGCTGACCGACGTGACCAATCCTTTCAAATAGGCCACACGGTCTGTCCTGACTGACCTGCGTGCAGAGGCCACAAAGCCTTTCAACAGCGCACAAGCCCTGGCTTCGCTCCAGTCCATCTGCCACAGCCATACGTTGGCCGCATACACCCCACTGGCAGTGAAAGAAGCTCCTGTTCTGTGCAAAGCTAAGGCAGCAAAAGCTATGAGCTGGAGCCTGCGCAGACGTTCATGAGACTCTTGACGCAAGTAGCCGCGTAGGGCTCGACAAGTATCAATCAGCTCAAGAGTGTCAGCACTAATGAAGGGCTGAACCGGACTGCGGTCAGGAGCCTCCGTGACCTGGGCACCTGCATGCGTCCACGCCTGAACAAAGGTGTCGTACTGCGCATCAACATCCGCCCACCAGGGCGCGGTGGGCAAACGCTCAAGAATCTCAAGCTGTCCTCTTCTTTTCGCAGGGTCAGTGGCTGGCTGTGGCCTGTGAACAATGCGAGCCGGCTGGTGATATCTACTGGGCTTGAGCCTATGCCCAAAGCCAGCTGTAAGGCAGACCGGGATGTGGTCGTCTCTCATCTGGAGAGCTTCAAAGCCTGTCAGCGTCCGAGCCTGTAGCGAAAAGTGTTGCCACGTCTGTGGCACCACAATGTAGTCTATACGATGTAAACTCCCGTTAACGCCACGCCAGGTATCCCCTGTCCCATGCTGGAGCTCCGCAAACGTGGCCGGTAGAAAACCGTCTAGCGCCAACACAAAATCATGGAACAAAGCCCCTGCCGTAGATTCTGGCTCAGCCTGATGCGGGCCGACGGCCACAGAGACGAGCTCGCCCAATCTGGCATTGGAGTCGACCAGAATGAGGTAGTCCATGCCACAGGGCCTGCGCTGTATCTCCTTGAGGCGGTCTCGCCAGTAAGCCTGTACCTCAGAGGCCGTGTGATTGGCTAGGGACGGCCCATGTAGGACTGAGACAAAAAGCCGTAAGAAGGGAGCCTGAAGGCAAACGTGAATGTGCCTGTGGGAATAGCCAGTGACCGTGGCATGTGACTCTTGGAGGTAAAGCGGCTTACCCCGATGGTGGCCATAGTGCCGATTTTTGGAAACCCATAGGGCACATCCACCGACTCCCTGTTCCGTAGCCCCCGCATGCAACATTATGTATTCACTGCTCGGCAAAACGGCACTTTCTTGGAGGCGGGTTTCTTGAAGCCCGACCAATAATGGTCCATGTTTCTCTAGCTCCCGTATTAGCACTGCTCGGCGACCAGTGATGCGGAGGCCAACCGAGTCGGCAGTGGCCTGCCCTTTGCGAGCTTTATCTTTGATAGTGAGTGCATTATAGGAGATGGCCTTGATATCTATCTCCACCTGGCCTGCTTCGACCTGGACCTCTTTTTGCCCATACCGACTAAATGTCGTAGGGGAGTGCCGGAGGCTCTGCAGCCTACCGGCTTCACTTTCCAAGGAAAAGAGAGCAGGAAGGTCATGGGACTTGGAGGCCAGCATCCAGGTCCACGCTACCAAAGGGTGGCGCGCAAGCTGTGCTGGCCAAGAAGGCTGACATCGCTCCCATATGGAGCCCGGTGTTCGCCTGACCTGCTTAGCCTGTTGATCAACAAGCTCATTAAGCACACAGCCCGTGTGACTCTTGATGTGGGCATGTGTAATCGTCAGGAACTGGTCGGCATACTGGCGAAGATAGCACGCAAAAGCTGACAGGGGGATACCATCTGGGAGCTGGTCGCAGACAACAGCTCTGTGATCCCCAAACACACCTCGTCCAACGCTAGTGGCATCATAATGAAAGCATAGCTGTGGATGGAGGAATGGCGCATGCTCAACAGTCCAGGCCAGAGCCCATATAAGGGCCAGGAGCTCTGCTTGGACCGGCGTGTCGGAGGCTTCTCCAACATGAAAAGGCGTGCCGGGAGGGACCGCGCACCCTGCTGAGCCTCCATAGTAGTACAAGCCTCCCTTTGCCTCACACCAAGCTCCAAAGGCCCATGAGGCAGGCGAGATATCGCAAGAGTTGCCAGAGGCCGACCCATCCGTGTATATGTGCAACTTACTGATGTCAGGGTTAGCTAGACCGGACCGGTGCCATAGTTCAATCTTGGCAAAGGAGCCTCGAAACTGGGCTGGCACAAGATTGTCTGCTATAAGAGAAGCCAGATCATTATCCAACCAATCGGGCTGTTCGGGTGAAGCTCCTGCCGGCGGCGGCATGGGCACAAGGTCTCGGAGTGAGAGGCACTGTCTCTGGAATTCCGTAAGAGGCACGACGTCAACAAGGGAAACAATCGCAGGTGGACACCCGCCACCCTGGTGAGCCAGTATCTCATCGGGAAACCCATAGTGCTCTAAGAGTACTTCGATGAGAAGACCGGTTTCATAAAACCCTTGAAAGTCCGGCTCAGCAACGGACATCTCCAAGAGCGTGGGACCAATACTGACCGAGGAAGCCTGGTCAATGGCCAAAGAATCCAGGCCTCCTCCCCATAGCTGGCCCATGTGGCCGTCCAAAAATCCTGCATTCCTAGAACGGCACGGAGTGGGCAAGGGCCTGGAGACCTTCCCGGGGACTTTACCCTCGGGTATATGCGTGGATGGGCACTCATCCGCCGTAGCAACAGGGGTGTCCCATTGGGGCCCAAGAGCATGGGCAGCCTCAAATTTACCAAAGGCACACATGTTGACTCGAGCGGGGACAGAGTCGACCCGGACGCTCCCAGGGCGGAGGTGCAACGCATCACATCCAGGTGTGAGAGAGGGAGATCCCAAAACACCTGCCTGTAGACCCAAAGCTCCGAAGAGAGCAAGACAGGCGGCCCACCTCAAGCAAACGCCCCGCGGTCTGAAGGCAAGTAAGCATATGAGGGCCTGAAAGGGGCCATCTGCTTGCGCGTAAGTCTGAAAGAATCGGCCGGGGCCAACCGAGGCTGAATAGGGAACCCAATATATCCCAAGAAGGGCAGGGTCCGGGCCAGTAAATTGGTGGCAAGGTACAGTAGCACGCGTCGTTGGGAGGGCAGGGGTGTCCCCAGGTGGCCCACTGAGATGGGCGTCGTGACAGTAACCATGGGCACACATGCAATCTCGACCGAGCCGAGCGCGAGCTAAAAGGACCTCTTCAACACATGACTTGTTGATATACCCGGCAACACCTGCAGGGCTAAACTGGATCTCCAACGGATCCCCACTCCGATACGCTGAGCGCGCAAAGGAGCTGTGGTTGCTAAACTCGGAAGCAGCGGCTCCTCCCTCAATGAAGGCCAGGGACCCGTGCGACCTGGCTGAGAAGCCCATCGACAAAGCCACAATTCCCTTAGGTAGAACCTGTAGGAGGGCGATACACTGGGAAAACAGCCGCCCCCTGGGACGAAGCCTCTGGCGACGTCTGGGTAGGAATCTCCTATCAGGAGGTGGGAGAATCTGGCGAGTGAGTCCCCCTAGCTGAAGCAAAAAGCAGAGAGCCTGGGATCGCCCACGGTGGCGGCTGTGGGCTCCGGCTTCAATAGGATTAGGACCCTGGAGGGTCTGATGGGAGGGGCCTCTGAGCGGAGATCGCCAATGATCCCATTGCGGGGGGGCTGAACCACTAGCACCTGGGCCTGCGACCTGCCAGGCATCTATCCCTCTGGGCGCATATTCCGCAATGATGACGGAACCTGTACGGACCTGGTGCAGCCTACCTGGACGCACAAGCGAGCGCCCCTCAAAAAGGACAACATAGTGGCCAAACGGAGCTGACGCAAACAGGTCGGCACATGTGGATGCAGGATCAAACCCTTCTTCAGGCACGGTCACCTGTGCAACGCCGCGAAGTATGGGCCGCAGATCAAGCACTAAGGTCTTAGTTAAGGAACCTTCCCCAGTAACCGTATCAAGGAACCGAGCCAGGCAGGATTCTCTGGCAGGCACCCCAAATATGGTCACATCGCTAAGGCATGGCCAAGTGCGAAGGAGAGAAAAAGGTTGGTGTCCACTCCCCAGGCGCCTGCCTACCTCTGCCCGAAGGCCAGGCTCAGCATCGATCGGACAAATAACCGCCCTGTCCGGAGCGATGACACAGACATTGTTGGGAGTCAATGTCACAAACGAAGGCTCCAGAGTCCATCCAATCGGTGAGAGGAGCATGTCTGCAAGACTTGCAGAGACAATGGCCGGATGCTGCGGACGAGCAATGATCAGCAAGTCGCCAGTAGTAAGAGGAACACGATGACGTCCAATGAGGGGCCAGGGCATGTCCTTGAAATAAACTACATAATCCTGGTGGGGATCACATCCACCAGCCTCAAGGATAATGTGTTTATCGACCTGCGCTGGAAGAGCGGTTGCAAAAATGGATCCACCGACAAGCCGGGCATCAATCGCAGCTATGACCCCCGTAATGTCCCATGCAGGAACTGCCAGCAAGACTCCAAAGGACGTGTCTGGCTGTGGGGTAACCTCAAAAAGGTGAGCAAACCGCCGTGCGGCGGCTACGGTGCGGCGGTCGGCAATCTCCTGTATAACATCTTCAACATTTGAAGGCGCAACTAAGGGTACCGCAAAGACATCCGCAGAGTAATTTGGTGCCAAGACCAAGAAAGTCGCAGTGAAGGGCGCATAATCAAGGGCCCGACCGGCCTGCTCCGGACTCGGGGTACCTGAAGCTTCTGCATCCGGTGAATGGCCAGCATGAAACGGAGCTGCCGTTCCAAATGTACCGTCGGCAGGTGGCTGCGGTGGGGCCTCTCCTGTGCCCCCCTGTTGCGGCATGTGGGCATCTGCCTCTGGACCTTCTTGCATAGCAAGGACCCTCCTAAGATCGGTGGGGTAAGGACATACGACGACAACAGAGCCCGGGCAAACCTGGAGGAAGCCTGAGACCTTTGGCACGCCCTCGAAGGTGGCCGACCAGCCCGGGAGAAAATGTGGCTGGACCTTCTGATAAACCAACTGTTCTGCAAAGCTGGCGCCATGGGCCAATACCGAAATCCAACCCAGGAGTAGTTGCCTACAATCCAACACAAAGTAGAAGGGACTCGCGTCTCGCATCCCTAAATGTCGCTGAACTGCCAATATCACACTCTGGCAGGCTCGGCCATCGACCGCTGCGTCCTGGACCAGGGGAACTGTTGGGACTATATCAAGCAAACGCTCCGGTATGCCCGACGCAATAGAGATACGGCTTCTGTATTGCCAAGGTCTGGCAGGGTCGTCCGTGATCAATGCAAAGCCATCCTGAAGGACCATGCAGCGAGGCACAGAATCCAGAGCAAGCTCCGGCGGAGGATCAGACCTCCATGTGCCCCCTTGTCGAAAGAGCGAGGCGGCGACATGTAAGGCAGGTGGTGCCCCCTCGGTTGGCCAAATGGTGATGGTAACAGCCGGAAATAGATGAACCTGAAGCCCTTCTGGAAGTGGTTCTGCTTCAGCATCTACGTATACCCTGACATCAGCACCCGGGGGCAGATCTACCAACATGAGTATACCTTGCCTGTCCACATATGCCGGAGCTTCCATAGCGAAAAGTCGACCATCTACCATGGTGAGGTCCATACAGACAATCATGGCCAGCTCGTGCCATTGAGGCATGGCAACAAGAGTGGCAAATGAGTCTGACGGTTGTGGCGAGGCCTCCCAAAGGTGCGGAAACGAGTCAATGTAGCCCTGCCAACGGGAGGCTCGGGCGGCTTGCTTGATATCGGCAACCGTCGCCGGAAACTGGACCACAATGGTGAAAGCCTCGGGCTTATATGTCGGCTTGAGGACGACAACACCAACCTGCCTGACAACAGAGACCTCTACATCTTCCTCTGACGAATCATCTCCAACGCCTGGAAGGGCTGGTAGAAGCGCATCATCAACAAAGTTGGGCCACGGGCCGCCTAGTTGTATGGTGACGTGTCTCAAGGCAGCGAGGTCGAGGCCCGCTTCAGGCCGGTTGCAAGGAGGACACTGCAAGAGCTTGGCCTCCAATTTTGCCGGGTCTGAAGCATAAGACGGAAATCCAGGCAGCAAGGACAGAACTGAAGAACCAAGCCCTATACTCTGAATAAAGAAAGACCCACCCTGTGGCACTGAAAGGCGAGCCTCAGTGGCTCTTCCAAGGGGACTGGAAAGCCAGCTAAAGCAAATAGACTTAACCTTAACCCGGCATCGAAAGGCTAAACCTGATCGGACCAGCTTGGCCGTATGTTTGACAAGGTGGTCCCTGCCATCGAAGCCTGGGCTGTAGGAGTGGTCCGACGTTTGATCCGCAGGAGACATGTTTGGCCTTCTCCTAGGAGTGCGGGACCGGGTGGACGCCTCTGATCTACGAACGTCCTCTGAGCTTTCGGGATCCTCCTGGTCCGGATCTTGGTCCTCCGAATCTGAATCTGACCCGGAAGAAAGTTCCTCTGAGGAGGAATGAAACCCGGCATGCTCGAAACCAAAAACCAAGGTGTCACTATGGTTGACCTCTAGCCTATCACGGCGCATGCGACCGCCCAGAACTCTAAGTCGCCAACCCGGGGGCGGAGACCTAGCAACCAAGCGGCTGATCTGCTCCCTTGCGATGTGCGGACGATCAAGCACCAAGAATTGGAAAGTCTCCCCGACAAGACGGAGGTCCAGGAAGACAACATAGGTAGGACTATCCTCCGGTGTGATGTCTCGTTCAGCAGCCGCAATAATACCATGCATGACTGTGCCTCGGAACATGATGGGCCTCATGCTGTTCTCGGTAGGGGTATGAAAATTGACGCTCCCCCTTTCGACCCCAATGAACCTAGCTGCAGCCTCATCGACCGGTAAGTGTCCTGTTTCCTGACGAAAGACAAAACGGCCGCGCCGGTGCAAAATCAGCAGAGCTCGCGCGGCGGGGAGCGGCGGCAACACCGGATGCAGCGGCCATGAATCAGGGAACAACAGGGAGTAGGAGAGGTCATTCGAGTAATGTGGCCAAACGTCATTACAAATGAATGTAATAAGGCTGCCCGATTCCAGAAAAACAGCCTCGTCATCTGTCAGGGGATCCCGGCTGGACCCTATGAAGACACGACATGGCCTAGTCCCATATATGCCTGCCTGGCGGCAGAGATCCGCCTTGCACGTCGGCCGTAGGACAAAGGTGGCCATCATTGGTCCTCGATTAGAATAGCTCACATCACGGAGGTCCAGGCAAACCGCGGTCATAGCCGCGTACGTAACCCAATCAGGTACAGCGAGCATGGCCGGGGCGCAAGCCGAGGGCTGTGGACGAACCGGAATGATCCTATTACAGAACTTCCATTGACTGGGGTCAAGCTGTCTCTCAACCGCCAACACCGCATCCGCCACATCACACGGCATGCCTAGGGGAAATCTTAACACCTGAAGACAGAAACCCGGAGAGGCTATCCAAACCGTGAAATCCACATCTCTCGTGGCAACCGGCCTGGTCTCTGGTCGGCGGGTAGACAGCTCCCACCTAACAGGCAGGGGCGGAGGAGGCCCCCTTGGTGGGCTAACTGTCGGGTGTATGATGTCCGGCGTGGAGTTAGCTGGAATACCAGGGGTGTCCTCTAATGGATCCGGTGGTGGCGGGTAGTAACGCCCCGCACGTTCGGGGCTGTTGATCTGCTCGCCCACATGTGCGACTAGCTCCGGGATGCCTGGAGGAGCACTCCACACGCATGTCGGAAGGGTAAGTAGGAGGAAAGACCATAGGCTCCGTAGGGGCAATCGAGACCGTCGCAGGCCCATCCGGGCAGAACCTGATCTACGGGATCTATGAGGCTTTCCACCGCGTCCTAGCACCCTTAAAACACGAACCATAGTGAGGCCTGTGAAGTCCATACAAACTAAGGCCTGACATGGAATGCCAGAGACAGGTCCCCATAGCGCCGACCAAATAGGGGATTGTTTGCCTGGTATGGCACGACCCAGCAATTGCCACAATGAGAGCAGCTGGATGAGCAAAAGGGATAGATAGAATGCAACAACGCATTCCACCAAAAGTGCAAAGGCCTGATCGGACCTGCGCAGGAGCGGTCCTTGCGATTGTAGTCGTACCAGGCTGGTGGACGCCCCTGAGCTACCGATGCGTCTCTTAAGCACGCAGCGAGGTATGACACGAAAAACTGTTGGCATTGGCCGGCACGGTACGGTACAAGAGGCGACGCCTCTGTGACCATCAACCTTGGACCTAACATGTACATCGGCACAAACCTGCATGGGAACAAGTGGCACGAGTCGCTGGGCAACTCCCCTCAGTGGAAGACAAACAATGCTGGTGGACGCCCCAGAGCTACCGATGCGCCTCTTAAGCACGCAGCAAAGTCGAGCCTTAAAAAAGACAGGGAGAACCCAAACTGGAGCGGGCCTAGCAAGACCCACGCCATGGCCAAAAGTACCTGCGTCAAGGGGCCTGCCTTGGACCTTTGCAACCCCAAACTGGCAAAAAAGGGGGCAAGGGCAAAAATCCGGTGTGGCTGGTGTGTGCAAGAAAGTTGCCGGCGGACATCCCAGAGCTACCGATATGTCTCTTAAGCGCTCGGCAAGGGCAGGGGCAAAGCAGAACACACCTGAGCTGAGGTATCAGCAACGAATCCCCAAAGGCGGCGAGAGCCGGAAGATTGAGAAACAACTCCCAGCTCGTAGTACCTTTGGAGTGCTTCGGCAAGGCTGGGCTTACAAAGAGACCTGCATAGACATACCTAAGGAGAAAGCCATAGCCAAGTGACCCGCCCAGGGTCCAAAACCTGCCTGCACCTGTTGCGAAAAGGCTCAGATCCTGCATGGGCTGGTGGAGGGAAAAAAGCGGCCTACCTCTGTACAGAGAACCTACCCCGTTCAGGCTCGGATACAAACCTTCTGGAGCACCCTCTATCGAAGAAGGTTCTTGCCCTGTGGTGGACTCATGGTCGGGGGCTGACCCATTCCCAAGGATCAGCCACGAGACCGTAGGCACCGCAAGGCGAACCAGTCCCTCGAAGAGAGCGCTGCAGCCCGGCCGTGTCCGAGGCGGACCTGTACAAGAAGTGGCCTTCACAATCGTCACTCCATCTTTCCCAAACCAGGGGATGCAGCGCCGGGCCTTTCTGGGATTGCCTCGTTGAGCTCCGCATCCTCTATATGAACAACATGCCCATCCGTTCTCGGTAGTGGGCCCCCAAAGGGCCGCATAGCACGTCTCTGCTCCAGCTTGGCTGAAAGTGTCGGTTCCGGAGGTCTTGGCGGAGAAGCAAGGGCATGCGTCTCCACAGGAGCCGCAGCCGTAGATGGAGGGAGTCCTGGCGGGGCACCGGTCTCGCCAGAGGCTGCCAGGGCCGCGACCCCTGGGGAAACATTGTACGGCTCCGGTCTGTTCGCCTTCTCCAGTATGGGGGCGTAGGTCTGCGAGGTTTTGACAGCTGGCGGGGTATGCGGAAGGCCGCACGTAGCCCTGTGCGGCGGTGTCGTGGGGGCTCCAGCGTCCTTGGGCGGACCATCCACCCCAAAATGGGGAAGCTCTCCAGGAGGGTGCTCTCGCTTGGCCATAACCCTGCGGGCATAATGCAGGTCGGACTCTCCATGGGAATCTTCCTCCATGATCCCGTCGGTCGCAGCACTGATGATAGACTCCCACTCCGCCATCGCAGCGCTGACCCGGCGATCCGGCTGTTCTCCACTGAGCGAGGCCGTGATCACATCCCTGATCTGCTGGTGCGCCATCTGCTGAGCCTCCTTGGTTTCCACAACCTCCTTGTTGAGCCTGCTCATGTCTGCGTCGTGGCGACGTCTCTCCTCCACAAAGGACTTCTGCATCTTGGCCACATATGCCTGCCACCTCCGTTCCTTCTCTGTAAGTTCTGAGGTGAGCTTGTCGAGCTTGATGTCGTACTTGCGGGCTCCGTTGATGGCCTTCTGCACGACCCCAACAAACGAAGGTGCCTCCGCAGGCTTGTCTTTCGTCCTGACCTCCTGAACCGGTATGATATCCGGTTGCTTCCAATCGACATCGTACGATGGGAAGGCCGAGGCCTGGGACATCCCCTTGTTGCGAGGACTCCACGCACCCTGCCAAAGTTGCCACTGCCTCTGGGAAGAAGAACCCTGTTGCGAGTAGCCAGTATAGCCACTTGCGCTCCATCTTCCGTTTCCAGTCTTCTTCCCCATAGGGTGCTTCAGGCGCAGTTGCTCTCTGGTGTATGCCGAGGTAGCGTGGTGGCCGACGAGACGGCACACCTGTTTTCCGGAAAGGGGGCGTCCGGAGCGGAGAGCTCTTCGGGCTCGAGCGCGGCGTAGGCGCTGTCGACGATGCCAGGTAGGCGAAGGGGGATGCTTTATGGCTCCCTAAAAACGTGTGCACAGCACACTGGGGCTAACGATGTTCCTGTCAGTGCCGGGACAGGCGATTCGAGCCCTCCACGACCTATTGCCTATTATATACTATTAATAACTATTGCTCGAGCTCTAATATCTATTATCGACTGGTTGCTGCCTGCTACTGCTTAATTGATATGTGATATCTATCTCTTTTTTTCTCCTTTCTGATTTCTTATCTATTAGCTGCTATTCAATATTTCTTATCTAGTGCCTGAGATCTCATTTCTATTATCGATTATCTATTTTCCAGCTTGTAGTGTCTACGGGCTAGGATGTACAGTTTAGGATTGGGTAGCTGTAAGACAGATTGATGATTCGACAAATCTGCCTTTCCTGCCAGGTTGTTTTGGTCGCCTCAGTCCGGCTTGAATATCAGATTCATCAAGGAAGGAGTCCGTGTTCGGGAAGCAACACCTGCAACCCCGGCCTCTGATTCCGTAAGGCGGAGATGAAGTGTCAGTGAAGACACCCGTCTCTGTTCGACTGTGGACTCATACTCCCCCATCACGTCATCCACGACGTCTACAGTTCCATGATGCGTCTCCAAGCTTAAGCGCTCACCATAATGCATCAAGATGTCCTGTGCCACATAGATGGCTTTGGTGATGCTCGCGCCCATGCCGTGAATCACCACCTCTCGGTGGCCTTCACGGTCGAAGAGTCGCCTGGAAAGCAACGTTCATGAACGCACAAGACAGCTGGCTCACAGCTCTAAACGTGTCCAGTCGCGGTGCCTTATGCGCTTGAAAAGAACTGCAAGGCTCTGGTTTCGCGCCACATAGACCTTCACCACACGGCCGACTCACTGACATCAAACCGTAAAGGGCTGAGACGATGATATCTCTCCATAGTTCAAAAAACATCTAGGAGATTGCACCACGCGCTGTCAAGGACCTCGTTCTCTGCCGTACTGCGCACGGGAGCCCTCCGTTGGATCAATCGCGGCCCTTCCTCCGAAGGTTCATTCACCTGCCAGGGTGTTTGCACCATTCAGCCAGGCTTGGACGACAGATCCAGAAATTTGAGCAGCAGTGATATGGATCCAGGTAATTTCTCATACTCAAGTCACCAAGACATGAACATGAGCAGCAGGACGAAAGTGTTTGGAAAGTGTATCTATAAAACACGCGTCGGTGTCGCCGCATGTCGACACGAATCCACGACAAGTACTTGCAGTGCTCAGTCCGTCCAACTTACAATCCTGACGACAGGCAATGGCAATGACGTGCACCCTAGCAACCAAGACCAGATTTTAACATCTTGGACAGTGGTTACTGCACCCCGAACCACGCAAGCCATCCAGTCCGGTCCAGCACCAAACACAATCATTCCCTTGCAAGCCTTGGCTCGCTTCCGGTATGCGTTTCTTGGCTGGCGGCTTTGGGCCGCAACGAAAAATTCCTCAACTTTGTACCCGTCCCAGCCTGTCCCGCGGCAAGGTCCATTGCCGGCCAACTGCATCTAGCACAGATGTCGCAAGAACATACCACAAGGACCAAGTATTCTGTTGTTGGGAGGAGCTGAGGTTCCATTGGCTGGAATATGTAAAACATGTTGAACGGAGAAACCGAAACTGTCTTGCCAACATTGCAACTGAACCCAAGCTTTCTTTGACACACAACATCCTGCACGATAAGCTTCAGCTCTTCAGCCATCGTGCAACAATCGACTCGGGACGGAAGAGGGAAACACCTTCGCACTTTCGTCGCTGTGTAGGCTTCCAGGTCTAGCTCGGCCACTGCATTTGTAGCAGAGTGGCTGATGCTCCCAGCAGGGCACGCGTGACCCATGCTGAATAGCTTGAGGTCCTACTGTTCGCCCAAAAACCTTCTGTGTGATTGTCGGAACCTCCCCCTACACAACAAGTACATCACAGGGTTTGGGAGCGTGGAAAAAAACTTTTTCAGTCGTTCACCTGGACATCTTCGCCTTGGCCACAGACATCTGTTGCACTTCTTCTGCTATCTTCTGCTCTGCAAAACCAAGCAGGCAAGATCAGGCAAGTGGCAGACACCTCAGGTGCTGAAAGCTGCCTGTGAGGCATAATCACCGAGGCTTGAAGCATCCCAGTCCTTGGCGGTTGCGACGCATGGTTGCCGATACCCAAGGCGAACCTTAATAAATAAAGCCTTTATACGTCGGATCCTCATTATGCCGAGACTCCCTTCGGGATCCGCGGCATCGCTCTGCCTGCTCCACAATCAGTCTTTTCTTACGAAGGCTGGTCGGACACTCTATGCTGCAAACCGGCCTCCATGAACAAAACATGCACAATGGAGCTGCCCAACACGGGCCAACAATGTTCTGTAAGCATCCCGATGGGGTTGCAAGTGGCTGTCTGCCGTCACAGCCAAAGCCACATCAACCCCCTAATTCACCCCATTGCCAAAGCAGAACGGATGGGGCACTAGCTCAAGCATGATCGAGGTTTCTCGATCCCCCAAGCTGTTTCGGCTTTCGCAGCAGCAAGGAATCTGTACAGTGCACTAATTAGTGCTTTCGACTGACAGCGCTTTGCCCAGCCGGAGCTGTGCAGTGTCATGCAATCTCACGCGTCATCTGCATAAGCAGAGCACGCGAACATCTCGTCAAGCCTGTGGCAAAGCAACAGCAAGTGGTCTCCAAAACAAAAGACACCGAGCCCCGCCGCCCCGCCTGTCGAGAGTCATTACCAAAGCTCTGGCATCACGGTCCCCTGCACCGTATGTGATTACCACGGTGCCGCTGTGCACCTCAGAACAGCATTTAGGGCGAAAGCTGCTTCCCGGAACGCGATGTTCATGCATCCACCTTTGAGTCTCTGACGGCAAGGCCGCTTGCGAAAGCAAACGGGACACCACCTCACAGCCAGTGAGCAGATCGGGACGACGAAGTCGAAACTCTAGCGAGCTTGCTTTCCGCGCCTGGAGTTGCAGCTGCTTCCGTCAAAGGCAATTTCGATGAGAGCTGAAGCATCATGAAGGGCGGCTCTGCTCCGAAGCGGTACCTCAAGTTAGAGGTTCCAGGTACAAAGATCACATGCCTATACGTCGAACGGTGCCATCCCGCATTAAGGCTCGAACGCGTGGTGGGCATAACCTGAGCGTGACAGCAGCTCTGAGAATCATATCCGTTAATCAGCATGACTTTTGCAGCGCGTGAACTCACCAAGCAAGTCAAGCAACGACCCGTGGAAGTGTCGAAGATATGCAACAGAGCCAAATAATGCGGCCGTGCCAAACTGGGTGTTGCCTCCAAGTAGCTGGAACTTTTGTGCAACCACTTAAAGGTCAAGCATATACCCTTACTTGCCCACGTCTCCTGCGAGTTGTTCACGTACACAGCTTGTGCGGAACCTCGGATCCTGCATTGGATGAAAAGCAAAACACCGATCTTCACACGCGAGCCAATGTATCTTGACAGTTGGTAAGAAAGAAACAAGAAGCACTTGCTCAATTGGTAGGTGAACTGCAGAGTCTTGGACACTGACAAGGGCAAGGACAGCTGACTGGAACACCGACACACTCCGACCGGGTGACCGACCAGAGCACGATCCGGACCAGACCGGGACAGTTATATACGTGCGTGCATACACAAATATTTTATGTATATGTATAGATGTAGACACCATACACATGTGCATGCGGACACATTGGACACATGAATACTGGACTGGGACACCGACCAGCACACTGCCGGGACACGAAGGAGACTGGACGTAGACAACCGAAACTTCGACAAGAACAACGACACGACCCTGACACGAACAGGTCTCATGATCACGCGGACACCGATCCGACTGAGACACGACCAGCCACGACCGGAACACGATACGATTGACACCGATCGGAACACGGACTGGGACACTGACGAAAACACCGACCGACCCGCCGGCCACGACCGAGACGACACTGGCCTGGACCACCCGGACAACTGACAAAACACTGACACGGACCCCCAACGCCCATGCCGATGACGGGAAGCCACGACCACTGACGGTAACCGTGACACCCCCGGGCCACCACCACTCGGTCGGACCAACCGTCACCGACGGGACACGACCAAAAGACGACCTGAGCACGACCGGCACCGATCGGGACACCGACCCCAAAAAACAGACTGGGCACCGACCAGGACCAGAACGACCAAAATACCGATGCAAACACCCTGACGGGCCGAGCTATCCGCACCAAACGCTGCCCTGAATTGCAGGGAACGTCTTGCTCAAACCCAATCGTTAACATGTTTCAGACTGACTAGTTTGCGAGTACCTTGCACACAATCTATGAAGGATCTGCACGGGTCAAAGCCGATGTCACCCTGAGCCCAACGTCTTGTCTCACATCAAGCAAGGGCAGCTGGTGGCAAGCGGTAAATTTTGTCAGCCATCCGCTGGTGTGCCATTTCCTCAAAAAGCCATGACCGTATAAATCACTCCACAACATAGTTCAAGAATCGCGGACAACCAGTGAAATGATTATAGGCGACACGCGGAAGAGAAAACCACCCGCAGAAAAGATAGGACTTCGGCCGCCCGACTTTAAGAGTGGGCGCATTGCTTCAACTAGTGCAACAGTGTGCCAGGCCTGACGTGGGGGTTTTCCTGTACCACTCGCTGCAGCGGACGGAAAGTTGTGCTAAATACCTTCGCTGACAGCTGCACCGACTCGGTTCTAGTACTCGGGCAACCACGCTGGCATGGAATCTGAGTTCCGGCCTTCTCGCTTTGTCCGTCACTCTGTGATGACAGAACAACGTGCGGAAGTGGAGTATAGATGAAGTATACGGCCTCCTGATACACGAACGGAATCCAGTTCCTCGCATGGCAAGGTGGCTCTCTAGGGTTTGAGGGCGGTGGCATTGTGCTGGACATGCTGGGATGGTGTCCCAAACTTTTCGAATTTCGAGTCAAGGATCTTCTCAGCAACGTCGGTTTGTCCGTAGCTTAGGCGGTGCGCAGCGTTCGGAATGGCAGGCTCCACAGGGTTCACTCCGGTGGACAGGTACCTTGAGGCCAGCCAGAGCCGGTCGTACGGAAGTATGCATCGGTGCTGCTGAGTCACATCTGGGTCACGGCATCCGCAAAGCCTGAAGCAGAGATTAGTTAAGTGTCTGAGTGAACCAAAGAACCAGCAGATGGACAGAAGGGAGATCTGTCTCGAAACAAGCAGGAGAACAAAGGTTGCGCTTAAGTAAGGGAGTCGGCTAAGGGCAGTTGCCACGTGCTGGCCTTGATTGTTTTTTCGGCACGTTGATGAATCTCCGTTGTTGGGAGGCTTCGAGTCGAAAGCAAGCGCCAGACCACTGTCGCCGGCACGTTGACTCACCACCTAAAGGGGCATGATGACAAGACCGGAAACATGCAAAGTCCAAGCATGCCGCAAGGCAACGCGAAGCGGACAGCAAACAACCGCAATAGGGTGGCACAGCTGAAGCAATGCATCTGCCTTGGGATCTTCTGGACCGGTGACGACATGTCGAATCAGCGTGTTGTTGCTAGCGATCCAGGTTTCCGCGATGCACAGGTCCTCCCATCGGCCACCTGGGCATGAGTTTCCATGGACTTTGGATGCACGTTTGGAAAACGGCAAAGACTTAAAGATCATTGCTCTCAAAGCGACCTGTGGAGGTGCGCAGGCCGCTCCAAGTCTGCATCGATGTGCCCACCAAAGGGCTGAGGCCGGCAGTGGGCCATTGCTTCCAGATCTCCATGTCAAGGGCCCGGCTGCCGATGATCACATCGGAATGCCAAATCTGGTTGATGAACACCGCATCTCCCTCGCCCTCAGGGCCGCTGTAGCGGCCGTTGCTCTGCGTGGTCTCGCGTCTGTGCCTCCTTGCAACGATGAACACCTCACCATCTCTGATGGCGAGGGACGGGTTGATGATCATTGCACCAAGATGCTGGCCTTCGGAATCCGACAACTCGAGACGCATGTCCTTGGTGCGGTCATCAATATATTGCTGAGCCGGGATCTCTGGCATGAGTGCATCTGCGGAGGGATCCGGAAGGAAGCTGAACCCGACGAGGCAGGCGGCCAGGATGAACGGGACGACAAGACGAGCTTTGGTATGGGACGCCCACCACTTCTGAATAGGTTGTTGAATGGCTCGTGCAATGAAAAATGCCGATGCATAGGTGAAAATCAGGAACAGGGGAATGTTCACGAGACCAACCTGAGGCCACACTGCGAGGCAGAGAAACTGGAAAACGTAGACGGCGTAAGAATAGTTCTCCAGGAAGTCCAATTTCCTCAACATGTCTGTGGTGTGACGTTCAGCTTAGGCACAAAGGCCGACAACAAAAAAAGAGCCTGTGGTAAGTGCTCCGAGCGGCGAGAAGGCGTAGGAGAAGAGGGGAAGCGGCAAACTGGGCAGCCCGGCCAGGCCAAACAAGATCATGGCTTGGAAGGGCAGGAGCACCGAAATGCGGGCGGAGAGCTTGTAGCCCCAGAGCCTGGCCTGGAAACCCTCCACACTGAAGACGAGAATCAGGAAAAGGTATCCCAGAGGTGCCACAAACTGCAGGGCGATGAGGTATGGGTTTCGGAAGGAGTCCGGAGCATGACCGCAAGCCAAAGCCTTCTTGTCAAGAAGCTGTCTGAGCTTGGCCAGCAACATGCCGAGGATGAAGACATGGAAGTAGCAAACTGGGTGGAACTTTAGCATCACGACGCCGATGCTCAGTGCTGTGTCGGTGCTGAGGAAAGTGTGTTCCTTGTACCAATCCACCGGCTGATTTGCCATCACCGGAATCAACACCAGAAGCCACGGCAAGAAAAAGAAGAAGGCCATCAATGCGGCAGTCGCGCGCAAGGTGATGTTCTTGAGGCAATAAGACAAAGGCTTGAAGAAGAACCAGTACACGACCATACAACTCAGGAACCAGCAATGCATCTGGAGTGCATTCTCTGTGAAAGTTGGCCACCAAGCTTGAAGCAGGAATGACTGCGCCAGCAAAGTCGGCCATTCTGCAGACATGGTGCCAAAGCTCTTCTGCATGATGAAGGCTGGGATCAGGGAGAATGCATACAAGGGGTAGATTGTCGTGCTTCTGCGCAGAACATATTGAATCATGGTCTCCTCCTTCGGGTTCTTCAGATATGCAGAGAAAAGCACGAACCCAGACAGCATGAAGAACCAAGGTACCCAAGTGAAGCCCCACCCAAAGAAGTATATAGGCTCCGTCACCCCCTTCGCAAAGAGGTGGCCCAGTACAACGTGGGTCGAGCCCATGAAGCGTGCGAGGCCGAGCGGGTACTTGTTGGCAGCCTTGCGTGTCTGCAGCATCTTCGCGAGTCTGGCTGTAGCCAGCGTGTCCTGCGCCAACGCAGGTGCTTCCCCCTTCTCCGGCTCCGTCACCTTCTGCTCTGCGACCTCTGCTGGCTGGGTCGGCGAGGGCTTCACCGGAGTCTCCTCTACATTCGCACCCTCCGCAGCTGCCGCAGCATGACTCCGCTTGGATTTGCTGAGCTCCACCGCTGCTTCTGACTTTACGTCCAGATCGACGTTGCTCTTGCATGCTTTGGAAGGCACTGCAGATACAACATCAGTGAGTTCGCCTGCACCTGCCTCTGAGACGGTAAGGGAATGACGGCTTTTCGATTTCTTCGCCGATGGTGTACATGCGTCCGCAGCGATGTCCACCAATTCAGCGGAGCCCTTGGTAGCTGGTCGAGACTGCGACCTGCCTGCCGAGGCGTCTGTTGGCACCGGCTCAGGTTCGTCATGAACCTGAATGGCCACTGCACCACCGTCGGCTTCCGCCACTTTCGCCATCGGCAATGCCACCTCTGCCTTCGCTTCAGCATTCTCTGCTTTTTTGGGTGTCTTGGCGCTGCTTTGCTCGGCCTTTTTCGGACCATATTTGTCCCAAGCATATTGGACAGCAACAACACCCAGGAATGCGAGGACACTGATCAGCGGCAGAAGCCATTCAACATCTTGCGAGCACCACAAGCGGACCCGAATGCTTCCTCTGTGGCATGCATCCAAGTCCACTCGCTCGTCCATGAGAACTGGGGCCGTCAGAAACCCGGTGATATTAACGGCGTCATCACAAAGACCTTCGGTATTCCCGGCCATGGGAGGATCTCCGGCCGTCAACGTGCAGGGAACGCTGTTCATGCACTCCCATTTCTCACACCGCGGGCCATCCAAGCAGCTGGGGTAATACTCGGGGCAATTCTCAAAGCGCGCCTCTGCACAGGGGAGTGGAAAAGCAGTCCTACGGCCCTGCAGTGTGCTGACACTTCATGCGACAGGACAAACCCCCGGCGCGAAAAACCACGACCGTGCGCCTCGGTGCCCGAGCAGAGGTTTCCCTCCCAAACGGCGTAGGCACCCTCGGCCGCCAGCTCGGCAGGGCACATGGTGTTGAACATCACCGTCCACACCTCGAAGCGCCCCCAACAAAAGAACTGCAGTCTGTGCGAGGGACCCTCTGAAGTTTACGAGCTTGCACCACACCGCCTAAGGCTAAGACTGTGCTACCACCGCTTTTGCCGAGGTTGCTCATCAGAGCAAACATGGCGCGTGGCGAGTTGTGCTGCGTCTTGTACATGGTGCTAGACTTCCGAAAGCAGGCTTAGGCCGTTCTCAGCTTAGCGGTGTAGTGCAACCTGTTGCGCCGAGATGCCCAAAGATTCAGCATCTGCGAGCCGTGGCCATTGACGACCTGCAATCTGCTCTGTAGCGCTGTAGCTGCTAAGAGCAGCCAACTAGGGAAGGACAGGGCGAGTCGGCCTCCTCTGGCATGGCACCACCCAGTCTGAAGAAGTCAATGAGCCGAAAGGACGAGGATTGCCGGCCGGCCATGGCCTGCTCGATGTAGGCATTCATGACCTCAGCAAGATCAGGCGAGGCCTCTTCACTCTTCCCCCGGCCCCCGAATCCACGGAAAGACGGGCCTAAGGCCTAAGAGCCTAGGCCTATGCCGTGTTCACCAAAACTGCATAGCTCGACCTGGAAGTTCTCGTTGTCACGCACGCCATTGGTCCATGAAATGGTCCTTGGCGACAGTTCGCTAACGCAGCACTTCGAGAGATTCTTCCTTCCTGGGTCTGCGGATGAGTCTCTGCACATTACAGCCAAGTTCGGCAGCCCGTCCGCTACCTGTGCAGAAGCTGTCCATCTGAACGAAGACCTCCTCCATCTCGTCCTGTCCGCTGACGGGACACAGTGTGTTCTGGCGGTCCCTTACACATTTCGTTTTCTTGCGTTGGCAGGATGCTTCACCTGTTTGGAAAGGCTGTGTCCTTGAAGACTTGGATTGCGGGATCCCTGTCCATATCGAGGAGTTCCTGCCTGGGGCAATAATCCTCCTTCGTGACGCTGCAAACATTGTACCAAGCCCCCACTTGCGTCACCACGGCCACCTGTCAGCTGAGAGCACAGATGCGTTCGTTCCGTCTGCCTGAGCTCTTTCCACAGAGTTTAGGGTCTGTTCAAAGAAGGCAGAGTATGAGAATCCGGCATGCTCACTTGCATCATCATCCTCATCATCATCAGCATCATCATCATCATCATCATCATCATCAGGTCCACCATGGTATACATCTATTCGAGAATTGGACTCTCCAGACGGCAGGGTTGCAGCACGTACGACAACGCAGTAGTCTTGCGCTTTCGCTTGCGTTCGTCAGCAATGTGGTTTCGTGCATCCATCCATTACACACGTGCTTCTGGGCTGTTCTTCGACATTTCCGGTCCGGGTTCAGAGATGGCTGTTATCCCATGTCTCTGCCTGCGAAACACGCTTTTACTTCTCACTTCGACTACACGGCCGTGAATCCCGTGAGGAAGAGGAGAGACACGTCTCCGCTTCGCTCCTTTTGTCCATTCTTCCCTGCTGTATGGTGAGCTCTCATCCGTCATGGGGTTAACTCATTGTCTCGGGGTCGAAGACTCCGGGAGTCCGAATACTTTGACAAACATCGAAAGCTCTCTTGCAGCACGACTTGTCACCACATGCTCAACCCCGAAACAGATGTGGCCTCGACTGGGCTGCTCAGAGGGTCTTGAATTTTCGGAGTGAGGATGCAGTGTTCGGGCTCGAGGACAGGAATCTCAACGAAAGCAGGCACGGAGCAATGAGCCAACACAGCAAGAAACAATCGACGAGGGAGAGCTACGACAGAGAGATAATACACAGATGCGAAACAGAGAGGTGGACAGGATAACAATGCCAAGCATTAAAAAGATGAGAACGGCACGGGACTGTGTGGCAGACAAACAAACAGACTGGTAGATAGAAAGAAAGAAAGATAGATAGATAGATACATAGATATACAGATA
>CAJNDV010031692.1:24104-43202 GCA_905221635.1 Symbiodinium sp. CCMP2456
TAGACAGATAGATACATAGATAGATGGATAAATGGATAGATAGACAGATAGGTAGATAGACAGACAGACAGACAGACAGACAGACAGACAGACAGATGGAAACATGGATAGATGGATAGATGGAAAGATGGATAGATGGATAGATGGATAGATGGATAGATGGATAGATGGATAGATGGATGGATAGATAGATAGATAGGTAGATAGACAGGTAGATAGGTAGATACCTAGATAAGTACATACGTAGATGGGTAGATAGATTGAGTGATTGATTGATCGATGGATAGACAGATAGATAGAGAGATAGAGAGATAGAGATATAGAGAGTCAGAGAGATAGAGAGTCAGAGAGATAGAGAGTCAGAGAGATAGACAGATAGACAGGTAGATGGATAGATGGATAGATGGATAGATGAATAGATAGATAGATGGATAGATGGATAGATGGACAGATGGACAGATGGGCAGATGGGCAGATGGACAGATAAATAGATGGATAGATAGGTAGATAGGTAGATAGGTAGATAGAGAGATTAGTTAGACAGATAGATAGATTGATCGATCGATAGATACATCGCTCGACAGATAGATAGATCGATCGATACATCGATCGATCGATCGGTAGGTGGGTAGGTAGGTCGGTAGGTAGGTAGGTAGGTAGGTAGGTAGGTAGGTAGGTAGGTAGGTAGGTAGGTAGGTAGGTAGGCAGGAAGGCAAGTAGGTCGGCAGATAGGTAGGTAGGTACGTGAATAAATGGAAAGACACAGAGACCCTCTGACAGGGAACTTCATGGGCAAGTCCTTCAATGATTCTTGCCTTGGCAGCGCTCCATAGCGTGTCCTCATTTACCACCTCTATAGCCAAAGAAGTCCTCAGCCACTCTGCAAGGCAGCAGGCGCTTGTCCTCTCCCTCACTTGTCTCTTGGCGGGCCCAAACACAGAATCGCACTAAATTCCAATGCCTTCTGCACCCACATTGGTGCCTTTCGGAAGGGAATAAACGGGAGTATCTAAGAGTTTCCCCCGCCCGGCTTCCTGGGTCAATCAATCTTCCTCAGCACAGCCAAGAAAGAGAAGTGCGCGAGTCCGCGCAATTCTCTACCTTTCTCGCGCTCTCGCGCTCTCTGTGTCTACGGTCCCCATCTCTCTCTGGCACACGCTCGCGAACCTGCAGGTCCCGGCAGGTCGAGTCTTTGTGAGTCTGCAAGGAGTTTTTCGGCAAAGAAACAGCGGGATGTTTACAAACGATGTGAGAAAACAACAGGGCCGATGCGCTCTCTCTGGCTCTCCCGCCCTCTTGATGACACTGGCTCTTCCATGCATACAGTCAAAACCCTTGCCGAGCGTCCGATACCAAAAGAAGGAGATGAACATGGTAATTCGAACCGCCCCGGCACCTAAAGCGGCGAAGCGCAAAGTCTGTTTAGTGACAACTGGAGCTCGAGAAGACCAGTTCATGCCGGCCATGGCACTGTATGGAGGTGCTGACGACAGCAGGTTTTCAATGGCCGTTTTGCACGCTGCTCGGTTTTGATTCGCAAGCGAGATGTCGACTTGCCTCCGGCAACAAGAGCAAGAATTCAAGCAAAAACAAGGCACTCTGCTTTTGACGAGCTGGTTCGGTCAATAATCGCATATTACCTGAAAGATGTTCAAAACAACACTCGGGCCGAACTTAACGGGAAGATCAGGACTGTCCAGATTGAACTGCTAGGATTGTGTGCGGCTTGGTGGTTGCAGTGCTGTGTCGGCAGGCCTGCACTCAGGAAGCTGATTGCTGATCACAGCCCAATGCGTGACCTTGGCGTCTGGCAGGGGACTTGTTAGGTTCGTTTCAGCAGGACCTGTCTTTGGAAGACCTGAAACGGAAAGGAGGCTAGCGCGGCTAGCACACAAGCTTCAATATGTCGAGCCCCAGTGCTGTGCTTCCGGCGGCCGTTTGTGGCAACAGGCTTGGTACACAACAGCACAAAACTCCTCCATGTCAAGTATTCCCATCGAACACCGTGACTAAGGCTCTGCTGCTGTCGTGTGGCTTGTCCGTTCTCGATGACGACATCTGCAACTGCAGAAGCACCAATCATCTCTCCGTCTCGCTGGACATGGTACTCATCGGGAGCGAGGAAATTTATCAGATTCCCAAACTCCAGCAAGGTGTTGGATGAGCCAGTCATCACAATCCTTGCTTGCTAACACAGCCTGCCTTCTTGAAGAGACAAGGAAGGCTTGTAATACCACGTCATGTTACGACGCGCTTGAGGCAAGATGCCAGCTTCCTTGCAAGCACTGGGTTGCCTGCGCCTTTTCATAGAGGTTGTAGCGGCAGCCTGCCACCCACATACAACGGAGGTCAAAAAATTGACCTGAGGTTGCAACAGGCCTGCGTCCAAGTTGAGATTGCCTTGAGAGACATAACCTGACAGTGAACACCCGAAGGCTGCAGCATAGTTCAACGCAAGCTTCGATGCATCTCGCGCTGGATGATGAATTAGACTTTCCAGGCATCGCTGCTCTCTGCATGGTTTCTCAACAGCGGTCAAGTTACATGGGACCACCACAAAAGACAGTTTACACTTCGCATGGAGCTCACCTACGACCATGGCCTGTCACCGGCGGAACTGCTACACTGGCATCGCAAACAGGTTTGTTTGCATCCACGGAGATCACCACCTGCAACACTGAGTGATGAAGTGCTGCAGTCAACTCTCAATAATTTGCGCAAGTGGTCCCATGCCCTTCGTCAGACCTCCATCTGTGCAACGGCAACCGCATGCCCTTCGTTTGTTCTCTTCATGTCCTCCGCCAGAGCTTGTCCTCCTTTGATACCCACCAGTGCATAGCCCCCTCTGAACGAGAGACCTTCGAACTCAGACACGTCGCAGCAACTGCTCCAAATCTGTCATAGCATGTTCTGCACCACTTTACTGAGGAGTCTGCCGTCAATCATGGTGGCACCGCATGTCTTTATCGCCGATTTCGCAGTGTCTGTAAGATTGATGGAGGCCTGCATCTCAGAATCTAAACCATCTCATGTCCACAAGGACAAGCTTCCCGCGCCTCGTCACGCGCACCGATCAGAACCATGGTACCATCCTCGATGGCATCGATGTATGTAGCCAACGCATCGGAACCGGCACGCATCGTGTCGAAGGTTGCCTTGAGCTGAGTCGGCTTCAATCAAGGCTTGCTAAATCTGTCTCTCTTCTCGCCAGGCTTCGGAGTCTTTTCGAGTCCCATCCGGCCGCACCGTGACCACAGTCATGCCGCGACTTGGCCTGGCACCGCTGTGAAATGCTGTGAATCTTGGACACCCCCCCTATGCAGTCACCCTGCGACGGGATTCTTGAGTGGGAAAAGCTTGGAACTGAGAGGTACGCAACCATCAAAAGCAAGCAGAGCAGGACTTTGGCACACACGGCTGAAATAGTGGTAATAAGAAAAACAACAACAGTAGTAGTAGTAGTAGTAGTAGTAGTAGTAGTAGTAGTTGTTGTTGTTGTTGTTGTTGTTGTTGTTGTTGTAGTCGTCGTCGTCGTAGTAGTAGCAGCCGTAGCAGTAGCAGTAGCAGTAGTAGCAGCAGCAGTAGTAGCAGTAGTAGCACTAGTAGCAGTAGGAGGAGTAGTAGGAGTAGTAGGAGTAGTAGGAGTAGTAGGAGTAGTAGGAGTAGTAGGAGTAGTAGGAGTAGTAGCAGCAACAGTAGTAGCAGTAGTAGCAGTAATAGCCGCAATAGACTCTGAAAATTTGAGCCCAAGGGGCCCCGAGTAGAAGTTCACGCCGTTGGCGAAGAAAATTGCTTCATTGCCATCCGCAAAGCCAGCAGATCGCCTAGGCTTTAGGCTGGGCTTAAGGTTTAGGGTTTCAACTCGCGCATGAGACCAAGAACCGTGGTTCTGGACTACCAGCTGGCACCTTCTGCGATCAACCCAATCCATGCTGACTTCCAGCAAACAAAGCTCATCTGGCCATGTCACACACCGACATCTGCCATGTCTTTCGCTGCTGTCCCACAACAGTCCGTTTCATTCACGCTCCTCACAGTCCTGAGCTATGCAGCACATGGAATACAAACGGAAACGGAGGCGCTCATGTTTCTGGAACTTTATGCTGTCAGGACACCACATACTGCCACGTTTCAGGACGAAGCCCGAAGGGCACGTCAGCATAGCACCTCGGAGACTGCAGTCAAGAAACGACAGCAAAGATGTCGAATCATCACGGGAATCAAAGGAACCACTGACAGAGATCACCGAAGGTTAGTGGCGCTTCTGCGTGTCTCACCGCGTTTCCGCTTGACTGCATGTCAAGATGGCAAAAATAGTAGCATGTCCTCATGCACACCACAATTTCTACGGGATGTAGGTTGTGCGGATTCGGAACGTTGATCTTTTCAACGAGAGCGACGGGGACGCGGGAGGACGGTGATTATTCCTTCTACTTGCTGTATCACTCGGCCGACAGGTGCGTTGGCTGTGCTGCCAACAATGTCTAGGGTTTAGGGTTTAGGGTTTAGGGTTTAGGGTTTCTAGCTTGGTTTAGCCTGGTGAAACCTCGACTTAGCAATCTCAGCAGTTCTCTCGGACGCGCAATGCTCGACACATGCTACTGGCCTTGTCGTCTCCGATCCTTAACCCACCCACTGATTGAAAGCATACCAGGTCCGAGATGCACAAAGAAGTCAAAGTGGTCGTCGTTGTAGTGGTTGTAGTTGTAGTTGTTGGGGTTGTGGTAATGACTGGAAGGCTGTCGGCACCTAGGCGGCTGGTGAATGACGTTGAGCTGCACGCAGCTCTCAGGCAAGCAGCTGTAGATCGCTGTCGCCACTGCGATCGGCCCACCATCTACAAATGCCTGGCGAATGAAGGCAAAGACAAATCCCAGAAGGTTACCATGATCTAGGATGATCTAGGAACCATCCGCGAAGAGTCAGGCCGGAGCAAAGGAGCTGCAAGCAGAACAAATCGGAGGATGTTCATCGTTGGCCAGATGCAGAGGACACGCAAGATGGTAGTTGAGCACTGCAAAGCCACTCATCTGCCTACGCCGCTTCGGTTTCGCACGAACCTTTTTGATGAAGGCACGTGATATAGAGTCAGTAACGCGAACAACCTAGCTGCTAGCTCTCACAGTTCGACTGCACTGTTTTCGCGAAAACCATTTCCATTTGGGCAAGTGCAATCTCCCGATATTAAGGCTTTCCAACGTCAATCAGCTGCACATAGAAATGCAGCTACGGACTAACAAGCCAGACCCGAAACACTCAGCCAAATGACAATGACACTTCAAGGTCACATCACCAATCGCGGCCTGCTCAGCCAAGGCAGGGCCGTCTTTGATACCAACCAAGGCATACGAACCGCGATAGCTGAGGCCTTTGGTGAAATCAAGAGCACATCAGTAAATTGCAACATTTCACGAGGCACGGGCTGTCGATCAAAGTTGACCCACACATTCTCATCGCGTCTTTGGCTGCTGCACTCATGTTGCCTTGGACGAAATCACAAACGTCGGCATGGTGATCGAAGTCTGCCGAGTTGCAAGGAAAAAGTGCTGTTACGGAAACATGCGAGTTTCCTGCCATGCCGCGCGCAGCACACGAAAGACAAACACAAAAGAGGGGTCCAAACGAACAGGCACGATACAACTGCGACACATATTCGACAGACGCAGTAGGGCAGTAGGGTAGCGCAGCAGTTTGTTTCGACCCTTGGCCGGCCGCCCGCGCGTCAGTGACGACACGGCAGCTGTCGTACATTGCAGTGCTGCTAACACACGCGGTACTGATGCCGAGAAAAACAACCGAGGGAGTTACGATGTGCATGTGTGCACTAAACCGGTTTCCTGAACGGAGGAGTCCTGATGAAAAACTTCAAGCTTTGCTCGAACACTGCGAAGGGTGTCAGCTATGGCCAGAAGTGTTCAATCGCTCTGCTCAGCTCATTCCAGGCGAGGTGCTGGAGGCCTCATCACGCACCCCAGCGAGGACGAGTGAGCCACTGCTGAGGCCGGCGATGTGAGCAACGAGTTCCTGCAAAACTGAGCCGAATGCCGCAAGCTACCGCATGGGTCACCACACCGATGCAAAATGCACGGCAGCGGCCTCTGATCCATCGGCATGAGTGTCGAAAACGTTGAAAGAATCCATGACACCACCCTGCTTGAAAAGCTTGGACACGTTCATGGAATGCACCGACATGGGTGGGCGTCGAGCTGAGGCCACAACGAGCCGAATCACCGCGACGTTCATGCCACGGTCGGTCTGGACGTCCAGCACGTGGCCATCAATAGAAAATTCCACAAGGTTGCCATTGCTCCTGTGCCGGAACTAGTTATTAGTGAAAGGTCACGAAAAGCATTGTACGATTTGGCAGATGAAACGCATGACACTTCCTGGAAGTGCTTGTCACTGTCAAATTGTGACTGATCATGTTACCTCGGCTCGAATCTCGTTTCCGAGTGGATTCCCAGATCGTCGGGGCAGCTATTCGGTCAATTGGTTTCTGTCCCAAGACGTGCTTGCCAATGAACTGTAGAGTGCGGTCGCAACGGCGATGGGGCCACCGTCCGCAAAGGCCTGCACGCAGGTCAGTATCCGACAGAGTTGTTTTACCAAACGTCCATTGCGATATGAAGCGACCTGCTCAGCCAATGCCGCTCCATCCTTCACACCGATGAGAGCATAGGAGCCACGATAGCTCAAACCTTGAGACATTGTTGAAGCTCCGTTCATGGCACGTTAAAACTGTAATGCTGCAATGCTGCCTCACGCCCTGATCCCCACACGCTTCAGGAGCCCACTGTCAATCAAATTCGCGCCGCATGATCTGATCGCATCTTTGGCGGCCGCACTCATGTTGCCTCGGCGAAGACAACAAAGCCGGCCATTTGACACATAACATAAACTTTGGATCTAGAATGAGCTATCAGAATGCTTCAACAAACTCAAATCTCTCCTCCTGGCAGCACTCCAGAAAAATGAAACAAACCGCTTCCACAGCCGCGCCAGGTTTCAACAATAATAACCCAGGCACGATTAGGCAAAAGCGATCCCCACGTGAGGCCAAGCTTCTTGATGCTTCGTCCCTCACGCCCATGAGCACCAGTCTGCCGCTGTCCAGTCCCTGAACGAAAGCCACGAGGTCCTGGCGCCACGCCCCTTACTACAACGATGGGACTGCAAAGCTGAAGCCCAGAATGCAATCTCTGGGCACTTGTGGCGCTGCCTCCGAGCCTGCTGCGTGAGTGTCAAAGACTTGGAAAGAGTCCAAAGACCCATCCTCACGAGCTTCTCACGCTTACCCTTCATCCCGCAGCCCTCTCAACAAGCACAGGGTACGTGCATGTGTGTGTGTGTGTGTAGGCGTGTAACCCAGAAGATCCCCTGTCGCTTGCACGAGCTGTCACAGATGATTCCCGTGAGATGATGACGATGACGATGATGGCGATGATGGTGATGATGGTGATGATGTTGATGATGGTGATGATGATGGTGATGATGATGGTGATACTGATGGTGATGGTGATGATGATGGTGAGGAGGAGGAGGAGGAGGAGGAGTAGGATAATGGTGATGGTGATAGTGGCGATGATGGTGGTGATAATGATGATGATCAAGAAGAAGAAGATGATGATGAAGATGATGGTGACGGTGATGGTGATGGTGACGATGATGGTCATGATAATGATTATGATGATGATTGTGAGGATTGCCCCTGCCTTTCCACGATGGACAAAGATCGTGCTACTAGATGCTGCAAGTCTTAGCAACAGCTGTGAAGAGGAAATGAAGGAAGCATGACAAGCATGTCGAGATGCATGCCGCGTGATGCAAACGCTGACTCACCCGTTTAATACCACTGTGCACCGCGGATAGGCCCAATCAAAGTGCGAAGAAGCTCCTGGTTGCCAACTTGACAGCACCACAGCTTGTGGTTTAACAGGCTAGGCCAAGCTGCCAAGTTGAGGACGGCCAGGTTGACGCCGCGGGCGGTGGGCACAGTCAACGCCTCGCCGTTGACTTCGAAGCTGACAATATTGCCGTTGCTCCTGCCACGCTCAAGGCTCAAGGCTTCCGGCAATCTCCGCACCAGCTTGCCACCGCTTTCCTGGAAGTGCTCGTCACTGTGAGATTCCTTATAAAGTCATCGTGCAATCCAAAGTACGTATGTGGAAAAACAAATCCATGCCAGTGCACCGAGAAGATTGGTTGGGCATCTGTGCAAACCAAGGCTCAGCGCAGCACCCTCTGCCACCTCGACACGTCGAGTACTCCACAGCAATTCTCTCAGAAAGTCTCGCAGGGTGCATGGGGCAGCAGCCTTGCAGAGACCAAGAGCGATCCAAAGGCCTCAACTTGAAAAACCCCAGAGCATGCAGTTCCGTCGCCACGGCACTAAGCCCACGACCCAACATTTTGTGCAGTAAAGCACTCCAAGACCTTGCTCGGGATTACAAACCACCGCCGCGTTTGCAAAGGCTCCCAAGGCGCCAGCTTTGGCATGGCCTTTCTTTGCAGCAGGGAAACTAGGCAGAGTTAGGCAGAGCTCTGCAGGTCCCGAAGCGCGCCTCGTCTGGAAAGAATTCGGAAAATGCCTAAACTTGTGGGCAACTCAGACTTTGGATAGTGAGCCAGGCTGCAGTGACGTAAGAGCAGCTGTACCTGTACCAAGCCTGTGAAGCGATCTCTCTGAATGTCACGATCATGATTCTGCCGCCTTTTTGTTGTTGCGTTCGTCTGTGTGTCACCAGCTCGAAAACAGAAACGGCCTCACACCGGTAAAACAGGGAACACAAGCTATGCACTCTCTACCCTGTCTGAACACATCCTATGCACCTCAAGGCTTGCTGGCGCGCTCATTCGAGTGCGATCGGAAGCAACACCCCGAAGATGTGAGACCAGCTGGAAAGGCGAGAGCCTTTCCTTAATGTCGTTAACGAGATCGAGGCTTGATACTGCAGTCAGACCTCATAAAGAATCCAAAACTTACGGTGAAATTTGCCGTTTGGCAAACCAATTCTTGAGCTGGCAACCCAGCGGTCGCTGCAAGGTCCCATGAAAACGGAGACAGCTTGCTGCTTGCATTATCTCAACTAGATTTCCACTCACGCCCTGCGCATGTTGCATTCGCACAAAGGAGGCATCCAGGTGAGGGTACAAATCGCGCGTTGACACTGCTACCGAACTTTGACACCCCGAAACCGCTGAACCCTAGAAGGCCTGACTTGTGTGATTGGCCACCTAGGAGTGGTCAGCACAGCAAACCAAAGACCAATGTGAACCTGAGCTTGCAAACCAGATTGTCTGAAGGTGAAATTCGGGTCAGACCGGGAGTGTCACTGCAAAACGGATCAGCACTTTTGCCGGGCGACTGCCGCACCAGCTTCCAGTCGGCGCCGACTGGTCCTCCATCAGATGTCTCTGTGCCTGCCGACGGGTGTGTTCGCAAAACGAAGAGGCAAAGAAGCGACTGCCTGCTGCGCGGCTGCCATGTGGCGAGCGGCTTGGACTGTGTCTGGGTGTTTGTCTCCGAGCCTCACAGCAGCAAACCAGAATCCCCGAGACGAGCACGGAAAGGTGTGCGTTGTGCTGGCGTCTGAGAAGCAGGCTGTGATCTCCGACCAGCCAGAACTTCCTGAAACAGCTCGGCGGCCTGATGAAGAAGCTGCACTCACTCGAAGATATTGTCGATTATGGTTTTAAACCTTTTGATGCTAGCATCTTTGATGCAATGAAACACTCAACCAAAAAACACGTTTGAGGAAATGAGAATGCAGTCATTGTTGGCACTCTCATGTAGCATTCTTGCTAAATCCAATGTCTGAGACGACTAATGGTAGAATGCACCATACACCTTTTTGCAATACCATACATACCGATACCAGCAAAAGTTAAGTTGCTCTCCTTTCTGCTTTGTGGAAGGCGCAATCCCAACGATTGCAGTGCCGTCCTTGGCATACTCATCCTTCGCAAAGAGCAGGACGGCCAGATTATTTGCACCTGAACTGCAAGCCGGCATCCTGCTCCGGAGGGCTGAACATGCAGCTGTGACTTAAGCCAGACACCTGTCAGAGAGTCGGGATGCTTGTCCCCAAGTTGAGAGCGTAGTCCAGACAACACCTGACATGCAGCAGACTGCAAAGTGCAGGAACAGACTCTGGATTTGAGGCAGATTCGTCACGTACTATCTTTCTCGCAAGCGCCTCTCGAAAGAGCGGCTCAGCTTCATCATACCTCTCGGCCTGACGCAACAGCTTTGACTAAACTTCTACGGGATGGAAAAGATCCGACTAAACCCCGTAAAGCGCAAGCCTTGCAAGACCCGAGTGGGCACAGGAGATTCCACATCTCACAAAACCACACTGTGCTGGCTTCGTCACACCTCGTGCAGCAATCCGCCCAAGCTGTTCGCACAGGTCAGCGTGTAAGAATGCTTGACCTAGGCGCACTCACAGCGCATCTGCTTTGCACAGGGACTTGTCGCCAAGGAGCAACATCTGGGGTTCGTGCTCCGAGGGTGTTGCGGCAGTTCTTCAGCACTTCAACAAAAATCGACTCTGCTTCCTTGAGCAAACCTGGCACAGGCGGCACAAGAAAAATTGAAGGACCGGATAACCCCACATGCGCATTTTACTGAAAGGGTTGGCAGCAATTCCAGAAACAGAGGGAGAAAGCAAGTGAGCGAAAGGGAAGCGAGAAGAGTGAATGGGTGAGGCGTGAGCGGCGTAGAACTCTGCTGTGCTAAAGGCTCTGCTGTGCTCGAAGCTCTGCAGTGCTACAAGCTCTGCTGTGCTGGAAGCTCTCATGTGCTGGAAGCTCTCATGTGCTAAAAGCTCTGCTGTGTTCGAAGCTCTGTTGTGCTGAAAACTAAATTTGCTGTGCTAAATTAAAAGCTCTGCTGAGCTAGAAGCTCGGCTGTGTTCGAAGCTGTGCTGTGCTGGAAGCTCTGCAGTGCTAAAGGCTCTGCTGTGCTCGAAGCTCTGCTGTGCTGGAAGCAAAATTTGCTGTGCGAAAAGCTCTGCTGTGCTAGAAGCTCGGCTGTGTTCGAAGCTCTGCTGTGATCAAATGCTGCGCCTGTCAGGAGAATGCTGGTCCCCGAAGCCCGCGCGGGAGAATGCTGGGCCCAGAGGCGCGCGGTCCCAGAAAAGCACGCGCTGGGTCGGAACGGGGCACCAGATGCTGTGCCTGCCGGGGGAATGCTGGTCCCGGAGAAGGCGCGCGCGCGCGAACGCGCGCGCGCGGGGCCACCAAGTGCTGCGCCTGCCAAGAGAAAATGGTGGTCCCAGAGGCGTGCGGTGCGGTTGGAGAATGGGAACGGGAAGTGGGCAGGCAGCGCGACGTGAGCGAGACAGACGTGAGCAGGACCGACGCGAGCGGTGGGCAGGACGCGGGCTGGCGGGCGCCAAGCAAAAAAAGTCAGAACCCCACAAAAAGATGTGGAAAATGAGGGGAGGGGAGGGGAAGGGGGGGGAAGGGGAAGGGAGGGAAGGGGAGGGGACCAAATTCTGAGTAGGCTGATACAGCAATGAGAAGACTGGTCATGGGCCTCTACATGCTCATTGCTCCTTGGGTGTACTTTGCTCAAGTTGGTGACAAACGGAGTTGCAGGCTCTTGCACAGCTGTCGATTCTTGGAATGCCCGGAGGTTGAACACGAGCACCTACTGAGGCATTGTTCTTCATTGCGAGAACATGCGTGGGCAGATGCAGCTGCATGTAGGACGATTCATGACCCTGTAAACCTGCATTCCCTGCGAAACGTCACGATGTCCAACAACTTGTGTCCCACAACAGGTTCAGCACACAGTAACATCCTCAGCACCTTCAGATCCGGCAGCGTTCCTTTGTGATAGTTTGTACTGCCCTGAGATTTCCCTATCGAATGCATCCAGCTGCCTAGTCGGGAACGCAACTGGGAGTCTTGTCATGGGGACATGAGAATGTAAGTTGGGCGGTATGCAGGGATCTGGTACACCTGCGACACAAGGCCCTTGGCGCTCCTCGAAACCGAAAGCAAAGAATCAAGTACTGAGGCAAGGCAGATTAATGCATTCTATCATTATATCATCTTCCGCCTGAACCGAAAACAGAGAACAGACAGACAATGTACATGCAATTAGTGTTCTTGCACGGTGCAGCGAGCCTCTGTTGAGCAGGCAAAGGCCTGCACGTGTGTTTGGGATTGCAGATGCACGCAATGCAGTCGCCGTCGGCGTGTGAAGATTTCTGTGTCTTACATGCTGGATGCGTCCCGTGACCAGCGCAGTCTACACCCGAAGTCCAAATTCTGGCGAGTTGCCGTAGTTGTTGGCTGTCATCAAGGTGTCGACATGCGTGTCTCCCAGCAATTTTTTCCGACCAGTCAGTGCCTTTCAGGATGCCATCGCTTCGAAGTTCGTGCAGAGCCCGCCTACAAAGCCTTGGCCGCTGCCTGCCTCTTGATAGAGAAGTTCCGCGTCTACATGTTTGCCTCGGGAGCGCATGAGCCTGCAGTCGGGACACGAGAACTTCGGCAGAATGGGCAGCAGAACACAGCTGACCCTGCGAGGTTATTGATGCTCGTCAGCGTGTCCCTGTGATGATCGCCGAGCCTTGACTGACCCCTTTGAGGACCGGCCAGGAGGGTACACAATGCAGCTGAGCCGGCAACACCTCACGACGACCTTCTAGAGCGTCTTTCATTAGCTCTTCCGCCTCCGAAAACTCGTAGCTGACACAATCCTCCAGTGTTCAGTCCAAGTGCCTCCTGCAGCTGATTCATCGCATGCCTAGGCGACATCAGGCAATCACAAAAGCCTCGCGCCCAGCTCCATCTGATAAGTGCCGGGCAAGAGCACTGCGAGATTGCTACAGCTCGTCAGTGTGTCCGGATGCTTTACTCCGAGCACTTCGCGACGACCGTCCAATGACTCTCGGAAGAGGGGCTCCGCCTGACATCTTGAGACTCTGCACTCTGCCACACTACTCCTGCTATGCCGCGGCTGACGGACAGGCCTTGTCCTGCCGTCCTCTTGCCTTTCACTCTAGCAGGCATCTCTTTTTGAGCTTTTTGTTCGAGCTCTATGTGTTCTTCGGTGCGCCCTCTGGTCTTGTGTGGCTCTGCTATTTACCGGCGTAGGGAGACAATACTAGAAAGTACACCAGGATTACTCGGCTCCTCAAAACAGGGATTGCACCTGTGCGACTGCCAATAACCTGACCTTCGGGACAGGTCAAACGAAGGCAGGACACGCCCCAAGCATCAGCTCTGGCATTGTGATTCTCCTGATGCTGTGCCCTACACGAACTACAAAACAAGACACAACCTGAGCGATACATGTTACATGGCAAGATACCCCTGCTGAACACCGAGAAGCGCCTGGAATAACCTCACGGAACAAAACAAAGTCACTCTCCAAAATAAAGTGCATGTCCAGCTCATTCCAGTTCCAACTTTAGGTTAGGATGCCCTGCATGGCCTGGAACAATGAGGCCAGATTGTTGGCGCTTTGCAGCCTTAGCAAGTCTGTTGGCAACGTCAGAAATACGAAGCTCGCAATCAGGTCTCGTGCGAGCTTTTGAGTCTCATGCGTGTCTGGATGCAGCAAGCCCAGCACTGCCCTGCGTCCCTCCAAAGCCGAAAAGAAGTGAGGCTCGGCCTCCCCGACTGTCCGCCGCTGCGTGCAGAAGCAAGAGGGGAGACGCAGAGCGAGAGAGAGAGACAGAGAGAAAGCGAGCATGGCATCGCACAAAAGACCGCGCAGAAGCAAACGAGGGCAATGTGCAGTCCTCGCCGAACCGTCCCCAAGTGTAGTACCTGGGAGAGAAGCTTCAAGCTGGAATGCTCAGAGTGACGCAAAGAGATCAGATCGGCAGCCCTGATCTCAGACCGTGGCAAACCACCCAGGTTGTTCAGGCTCGTCAAGGTCGCAGGATCCCTGTCTCCAAGAAGTTCTATGCGACCCTGCAAAACCTTCCAGGCAGGTCAGACAAGAGACAGGATGTCGAAGCCACGCAGGAGAGCCACCACTCTGCAACGGAAAGCTAGTTGACGAGTTAAGTTGCCAAACGCACAGAGCTACCGATCCCGTTGGGACGGCACAATTTTCCTTCTGCCGCCTGTTGATACTCCACACGGATTTCGGGAAGGACCCACGCTCTACTTCACCTACGGCACCCTGAAGCTGCGTCGCCAGGTTGGCTATGAGCTATTGAAGTTTCTTCGTTGGGACGATTGTCAGTTACGATGCGAGGTCCTGTAGATCTCAAGATTCAATGCTTAAGACCAAATCGTACCAAGACCTTCGGTCCTCCAGTAGCAAGACGAACATGCGACAACAACTGCGGTGTGTCCACCACTGCAACGTAGCTGAAACACATGCAAAGCATCTCAAAAACAGCCTGCCTCTTGCAACAACTCTTCGGCTTCCTTCAGCATACCCTGTTCGTGGAGCAGCCTTGCAACACGTTGCAAGTTGAAGAGATTACTGGTCCGAGATTCTGAACAGGAGGACAGACCGTCACAGCCTTGCTAAAGAGTTCCCACTCTGAAGCATCTGAACATCACGGTCGCCGAGAAGTTCTCGACATCCAGCCATCACCTCCAGCAGCTTCTATCGCAAGATCTCCCTCATCGGTGAATCTGGAACTGTGTCCGAAAACCCGATCATGTATATGCATCAGACGGTCAGCCAAGCAATACCATCCATGAAAGTTCATCTGCACCGTTGCGACATAAGACCCCACCTTAGACAAAGAAGTCGCTTTTGTTGACTTCGAAGGTAGAGGTAGAGTTTAAGTTTCGATGTCCCTCCGCCCCCGTATGTGCACGCGGCTCGGGCAGAGATAGAGAGAGAAAGATAAAGAAAGAGAGAGAGTGAGAGAGAGAGAGAGTGAGAGAGAGCGAGAGAGAGACTGAAACCGCCCTTGGTCAATCGTCAATCACCACGAAACGTTCGCAAACATCTTGGGACACTCCATTGTACAATACTTTAACAACGGCATCTACGTCCCGAAGCTCTTGAAAACAAGAGCAGCAAGAGAGCGCGAGTCAGAAGAGCAACAAAAGAGAGCAGAAACTGCAGCGGATTTTTAAGCTGGCATCTTCCATTTGTTGTAGATCTGCCTTTAATCCTCTTCTTGCATTCAACCTGCTCCCTGCACAACAAGGTTACGTGGCGTGACACATGCGGCTGCGTGACACAGCTGCAAGAGCAACCGGCCATCTTCACCAAAGTTGCAATGCGATGCAAGCCACTCATCTTTCCAGCCGCCGCATGTTGACGAGAAGTCGACGTCAATATCTTAAATCTCATAATGGCCAGGGGATGCCAGGGGGCGGCTCAGTAAGACCGACTCGATCCCTGGAAGAGAAATGAAGAGCGAGAGCGAGAGAGCGAGAGACCTAGAGAGAGAGAGAGAGAGAGAGAGAGTGAGTGAGGCCCCAGGCCTCTCTGTCGAGGTCCTCTGCCTCTTGGAGCTTCCCAAGTACCTTTCAATGAGCTTTGAGCTTGCCCCATGATAGGAACACGGGATAGCCAAGTTCAAGGCCTGCTTCAGACCAGCGAGGTTTACCCCGGTTTGCAACACCGTCGGATTCTTCGGACCGAGCGCGGACTGGCAGAGACCGTCGCATAGAACACACGGTCGGAAACAGACACACAGCAGCTGGCCTTTTGGCCCTCATAGGCTCGTATGTACAAAGGCTCGGCCTGCATTCCAGCGCGCGTCCCAAAGAGAAGGAACCAATCGAACTGATGAATGAGGGAAGGGCACGTCGCGGAGCACGCCACAGACCCCTTTTTCTTTCACCTGCTGGCATTCTGCGTCTGTCTGCTCCAAACAGCGCTTCCTCAGCTTGAGCTTCACCATCGCACCGTGTGCTTACGAGTTGCATAGACTTTGCAGACATGCAGTCGAGCAGCTTACCAGACAGTGACAAATAAGAGTCGGGTCCCTTGAGAGAGCGCATCCTGAACAGCTGCACAGACGCCGAATACTGATTCTGAAAGGAAAAGAAACATGCGGCAGTGACAAGAGTCTGTGCTGAACAGCTTTGGTGTTCCGGTCCTGTGAACATGCTCCCGGATCACATGGCCGTTGGTTGCACCCCAAACAGAAAACGAGACCGTCTCGTCTTCGGCGCCATACTCACAACAGAGACCAAGATACTCGTCGACCAGCATTTCCGACGACGGTCCCGGACACGGAAATCCTGGTCGCCAATCGAGGGCTCGACGGAAAAGGGCTGGATCGTTAAGAAGCTGCTCTGCGCACATGATGCCCTCACATTGCGTTGCCTTCAAGTTCCTTGGCTGGGTATTTCGGAGATGAGATCCATGTCTGGCACCGGACACATGCATCCACTTGCACGCACTTCGGTACGATGACAGGGCCAGACTGACACTGAGGAACTGCCAGGGTTTTCGAGAGTTTGTTCAGACATCGTGCTTCCGGCTACACTGTACATGTCGACATAGCAGCAACAAACCCAAACCAGGCTTAAGCCGAAGCCTCTTTGCTTTTTTTGGCGAAAAGCACCCAAAAACCTCGGTGCAAGAACAACTTTCGCCAAGCAAAGCTCTGGCTGGTCTTTGCGCACCTTCCTCTTGTCTTTCTTGTCCTGCATAATGGGTTCTGTTGAGCTCCATGCCTCTCTGGCTCTCATCGTGTTCCGAATCTGCTCCTTTCCTGCTCGGCTTGACTAATGTTTCCGTGGTGCTGTTTTGCCGATGCAGGGCGCACGGATTCAGGCATAGATTGGTTGCGGATCTGAACCTTGGAAATGAAATCGACAAGTCTCTCTGCAACTGCCAAGATTCTGAAAGATGTCAGCCGGAGATCTTACGTTGCCATTCGTGAACACCGGGATCTTCAGTGCCTGAAACTCGCTCCAGGCCAGGAAATCTGAATGCTCTCAAACCTACAACAAGTCCCTGTAAGTTACCGTTTGCAACTGACAAGCAACGTCTCGGACGGCAGCGATTGCACCGAGATCGGCGGCTCCTTCACGGTGCTTGCTCTTGCTGCAGAGCAGTTTGCGTCCGTGAATCGCCAGCAGTGGACATCCGGCGTCTTGCAAGAGCTTGGCAAACTTGATGGTCCCTGCCAATGTATGCTGCAAACGAATCTTGCAGCAAATCGGAATGCGAAGGTCTGAACATCGGCTGCAGGCGGAAATCATCTCGGCAATCATCGGCCACTCGTGCTCATCGTTGGCCAGCCAAGCTCCATATCTGCCCTCTCTAGCTCGCCGTTGAGGGCAGCCCAGATTGAGGTCGACACCATCTGCCTTAAAGGCCCATCCAGGAGGCTCAGACATCTGAAACGAACAAAACACCGACATGGTCAGCGACACAATACACAGTGATACAGAACAGTAGTGCACGTGTTGTGTCATGTGTGGCATCTGAGTTGCCCCGAGTTCTTGAGCTGCAAGAGCAGCTTGTAGAAGCACTTTCGGATCATTGGCAGCAAACTGAAGGAAAAGAGGATGATCCGCATCATCAACTCCGTCCCCAAGCGCGCGCCTGCGGTACTCAGCTGAGGCGGCAAACTCGTCAGCCATGAACATCTCCGTGTAGCAAAGGGAGCAGCCGTGGGACCGCACCATTGCCCGGAAAGGTCGCTCACTTTGCTTCACCATCGGGGCCATCACAAAGACAGGTGCCACAAGACCGCATGGCAATTCACGCATGCCGTGCGCCATTGTACCAGCGGGGAGATCAAAACAATAGCCCTTTCAAACAGATAGAAAGAATTCTTGACTTCCTTGTGCTGTCTACTAAACGAGCAACTACAGCGGAAGCAAGCCTATTCAGATCTTGTCAAATACACCTCCGAACATCTGAGCCATGGGATTTGCGTGGGCTTGCATGTTGATGCTTGCCGCATCCGAGCTGCGGAGTGAAGCCGAAAACCATACCACGCGATCGAAGCAACGTCGCGACGGACGGTCTAACTATAACTGCTCCTGACTCAATCTCAAAACCATTGGAAGGCATCCTTGCTCAGGCAGGTTTCCGTGCCTTGTGAAACTCCCCCTGTTCCTCCAACAGGAGTGCCAAGCTGTGTGCAGTTTGCAATGTGTCCAAATGCCTGGCGGGTAGAAGAAACAAACAGATTGCCAAGTTTACAAGACGGAACAATGATGCAAAGCTACAGCGGCCTGGAGCCCAGCATTTCCGACTGCCTCTCGAGTGCCTCCTCTAGCAAAGGCCTTGCCTGCACAACAGAATACAGGCAAAGTGACTCAGCTTTTCATTCGCCCATCTTCCACCTCTTGAAGTCGGTCCATTTCGAAGAGTATGTTCGCCAGATTGGAAATGCTTGCAAGCCTCAGGCAAGACGGGCCGTGCCATCTACGATCCATATCTCATATCTCTAGCTGACTGCGTGTCTCTGTGCCACCTGTTCCTGAAACCCTTCGAGTTACTGATACGTACCGCCTTTCCCGAATCCCGAATAACTCAACCATCTTCCTTCTGAACGTAGTCGTGGATCCTTTTGTAGTTGACCGGGCTCCCCGCATTCAACATAACGAGAACACTTGCGCCTGATCTTGTGAAGGGCCTTACAGACCACCAACCTGAAATTCCGTTTGGTCAGTGCTTGCACATGCTATCAGGAAAGTGGACGACGGTGCTTTGTGTGTTGCGTCACGTTGGGCACTGCCTGCCGCCAGAGGCTTGCATACAACGTCCCACAGCAGTGCGCAGCTCGGCAGCTTTCGATTGTCTTGGGCGACAGATTTGCACACCTGCAGCCTGCGATGGTTGCGACTTGATTGAAAACGTGGGCTTTGTGGCGGATATCTGGGCTCTCCGAGCCGAGGCACTAAGGCTCTGCTACGTTCCATTCCTCTATAATCTCATGCGCGACTTAGGAACTCCTTTCACGAGCTGTTGCACAAAAGGTTCCTCCCTGCACCCCGGCGACAACTCTGTGGCCACAGCATATCGAACGAACCGATAAGGATCACGCGTGTAGGGATGCTGCATCCCCAGCGTCTGCTTGCAGCCGTCGTGGACCTGCGCAAACGCAGCAGATCATGAACATGACTGCACGCGCTCCTGAGACCCTGCTTTTCACAACCAGCGATCGGTAAGAGCTGGGTCGAAAAGTCGCG
>CAJNDV010031693.1:436-14693 GCA_905221635.1 Symbiodinium sp. CCMP2456
CCCCTGGTGTGATGCCTGCAACACATATGAAGTAGCGACTTGTAATCAGATGCGTAGACTCCCGACGTACTGCTTGTTGAGGTGTGTAAACTTCCCAGCATGCTGTAAGAATGAATGTGTGTTTAAATTCCTTCCAGTACTTAACTCGTTGTTGGCTTGGCTGAAAAGAACCATGAGTGCGAGAATAATTCTGTGATTGGAATCAAGTCAGGAGGAGCTGCAAAGAGAAGAGGAACGCCGAGAAGCAGAAGAGAGCACTCGGATGGCTGCCGAGGAGCAGCGGCAGAAAGACGTTTGTCAGGCGCAGAAAGAGGAGGAGGAGGAGGAGAGACAGCGCATGGCGGAGGAGCAGCGCAGAGAAGAGGCCAGTGAGCTTCCTGTGTTTTTCTGCATCCTCGATCTGCGTGACGGGTCACGGGTACGGTTGGCCCAGGCGTTGCAGGTAGTTTCTAAGCCTCTGCTAAGCTTCTAATTACAGTTAAGTAGTAAACTCAGAGCCTGCACTACGCTGCTGGTTGCAGTCAAGTAGTAAGTTCTACGCCTCTAATTACCAATATTAAGCTTCTGCTTGCAGTAAAGTTGTAAGTCTTAGGGCTCGAACTCACATCGCGGAGTCCGAAAAAGCATTTTGAAAATCAAGGGGCAAAAAATTTTCTGCTACATATAGGCTTTTTTTCTGAGACAGCCAACGCCACGAGGAAAATCAACACCTTGCACACTGTAATGTCACAACAATAGCTTGACGCAAGGCAAGACCCTCAAGTAGCTGGACACAAGACAGGGGCCTGGAAATTGTAATCCCCCAATAGCTTGAGGAACAACAAGACCTTGCACATTGTAACTTCCCAACAGCTTAACGCAAAGCAAGACCCTGCAAATTGTCATTCCCAAGTAGCTTGACACAGGACAGGATCCTCGAAATTGTAGTCCCCCAACAGCTTGAGGAAACACGGAGCCTTTACAAATTGTAATTCCCTAATAACCTATGCAAAGTGTAACTCCCAAATAGCCTGACACAAGACAGGAGCCTCGAAATTGTGATGCCCCCATAGCTTGAGTGAGAACAAACAAAACATTGCACGTTGTTATTCCCCAATAGCTTGACGCAGAGCAAGACCCTGCCAACTGTGATTCACAAGCAGTTTGACACAAGACAGGAGCCACGAAATTGTAATCCCGCAATAGTTTGGAGCAAAACAGGACCTAGCAAAATGTAATTCCCTAAGACTTTGATGCAAAGCAGTATTTGCAGCCTACACTAGCAAAATGCACGGAGGATCGCCAGCACTTAAGTGACTTGCCAGGAGCGACTGCGACAAGAGCAACAGCACAGAGAAGCTGAAGAGATCGCGCAGATGGCCGCGGAAGAGCAGCTGCAACGTGAACGTGTGCAGGCAGAAAAAGCACAACGACGGATGGAGGAGGGGTGTTGACAGGGGCAGACCTTGCGTGTTTGGTGTCCAACATGCTCGGTGCTTCGCTTGGTTGTGTTGGTTCGACACCCGGTATAACACTGTTTCTGTCAGATTGTCCCTTCTCTTTGCCGCGATCGATTGAGGAGGAGCTGAAAAAAGAAGAGGAACGCCGAGAAGCAGAAGAGAGCACTCGGATGGCTGCCGAGGAGCAGCGGCAGAAAGACGTTTGTCAGGCGCAGAAAGAGGAGGAGGAGAGACAGCGCATGGCGGAGGAGCAGCGCAGAGAAGAGGCCAGTGAGCTTCCTATGTTTCTCTGCCCTTGACTTGGGTGACTTGCCAGGAGCGACTGCGACGAGAGCAGCAGCAAAGAGAAGCTGAAGAGATCGCACGGATGGCCGCGGAAGAGCAACTGCTACGTGAACGTGTGCAGGCAGAACAAGCACGGCGACAGATGGAGGAGGGGTCGGAGGGGTGCCTATGTGGGGAAAGCCTGCTTGTTCAACGTCCATGTTCTAGAGGTTCGATGCTCGGTTGATGTTCTTGTTCCAGTCCCTGTATATCAATCTATGTCCCCGTATGCTCGAAAGTCGTTCTCTTTGCGGGGCTCTGTTTGTCGAGTCAGGAGGAGCTGAAAAGAGAAGAGGAACGCGGAGAAGCAGAAGAGAGCACTCGGATGGCCGCGGAAGAGCAGCGTCAGAAAGGCGTTTTTCAGGCGCAGAAAGATGAGGAGAGACAGCGCAAAGTGGAGGTTGCACGGATGGTCGCGGAAGAGCAGCTGCAACGCGAACGTGTCCAGGCAGAAGAAGCGCGGCGACGTATGGAGGAGGGGTGCCGGCACTCGGTGGTCGCAGCCTTGTTCTAGGCAGGTTTTTATGGCACTCTGTGGATCTCTTGTGGTTTGAGCTTTAAACAAAAGCATTAAACTGCATCGGGTCAGCTGCGACCCTGCGCGTTCAGCGTCAGACTGAAATTCGATAGTTCTAAGATTGGTTGATGTTCTTGGTTCGGCATACGGTATTGTGAAAGTTTACGGTGCAGTGCGCAGGATCTGAAAAGAGAAGAGGAAAGACGTGAAGCGGAAGAGAGCGCTCGGATGGCTGCCGAGGAGCAGCGGCAGAAAGACGTTTCTGAGGAGAGAGAATGTTTTGTCCTGACAAGTTTGGACTGGCGTTGGGCCCTTGGGCTCGCGTCTGGTAATCTTGCCCGGGGCGGCTGCGACGCTATACAATACGAATATCGCCCAGAATCAGTGGATCTCGCCCCAGATGGAAGTCCAATCCAGCAGATACCGGAAAAAACAACAGAATAGATGCTCAAAGTAGCAAGCTCTTGTCTCTTGTCGTTCGCGCGGTTCCCGAGCAGGCGGAGCTGCAGACGGCAAGCCACGGACACTGCGACCAGGCCGGGAATCTTTGTCTGACTAGAGAACCTGATTCATCCTGGGCCCTGCACAGGCAGGACCGAGTGATTCCGGAGCACACTGGAGGGCCGTCAGGCATGAGATGCTGCGACGAGCGGGTTGACGGTTTGCATGTTTGTTTTTTGTCGCTTGCGGTTCAGCACATTCAAAAGTCGCCAATGTCGCAACAGCCCCGGAAAGTACAGTCACCCGAACCGTCCGCACCACATTCGGCCCTCGCCTGGCATACACAATCGTCCTCCGGCTTGTTGCTGCTTGTTCGGTTGCACGAGTGGGGCATTTGCACCTGTGGGCGACATCCTCCATCACATACACCACCACCGCCGCCACCGCCGCCACCGCCACCTCACCGCCACCACCACCGCCGCCGCCGGCGCCACTGTCTCACTATCGACACCAAGAAACACAATGCTTGCAAGCATTTTGGTTGGATTCTCTATGTAGGGGGGTTCCATTCGCACTCGGTCGTTTCTGTTCCCGCATGCACGGAGGTCGTATGTGGCCGACCAAGTCACCGTCAAGGAGATGGCTGAGATCCTTGGCCAAATTTTCAATGGACAGCTCATGAGCTGCATCTCCTTCAGCGGTTTCGCGGGTCAAGGAAGCCCCAGGTGCAACCCTTAGCCTTAGCCTCTAAAGCCCTAAAAAACCTCAGGCTGGAGCTGAATCCTGTGGATCAGAGGCGCCGAACTGCAGGGCACTGGGCACTGGGCACTGCAGAGGCAGAGGCTTCAAGGAAGGGCTGTGAAGGGCTCTGACTCTACCAGTAGCTCTAGCGACCCCCGGGCCGACCGGGCCGACCCTTGGACTTCGGCTGCGGTTACCTCCTGCGCGGAGCTCTCGCGAGGCAGAAGCTCCAGGAAACTGCGGCACGCTTCGAGCATTCGGCAGCCAGTGAAGACACGGACGAGAGCACCATGCTGCACAAGGCCGGTAAAGGCGACGTACGTTTGTAGCATTTCCCATCAAGTAGTTTCGGCATTTTGGGGTTCTTTCTTCAGGAGGGGATTGCACCATGGGCCAACAAGATTACTTGAATTCTCCAGCATGAAAACCCGGCGTACTGTGGTTTGCCCTTTTCGTCCAGACTATGTGGGCTACATCAGAGTCGGGAAGCATGTAATGAGCTATGCGGGGATCTGTGACGGGGCCACAAAAATAGGTCTTCGTTTGACATTGGATCTTTCAGCTTTCATTAGTCTTCATGAGTTTCAGAGACTGATCCAAAGCCCCGTCGTCGACTAAGCTTTGCCGTTGTGTACTCTTGGTACGTCACGATACCAGAACCGAAAAAACGGGATCAACATATCGCATTGGATACGTATATACCTACGTAATGCACACACATGAACTCACACACGCAGATATAAACAAATAGACAAACAAATAGATGGATTCGATATGTATTTATATGTATATATATATATATACACATACACACATGTGTGTATACGTGTAGAGACAGGAAGAGCTCCAGGCTTTAGATAGATTCAGATAGGGAGTATCGGAGCTTCACGGCCAGCTTGTGTTTCAGGCCTGCCGCAGTGGAGATGCTACGGCTACCGCAGCCATCCTCGCCCTTACAAGCGGGGCAGGACATGTATGTCTAGAACAATGCTGTGATGTTGAGAGCAACGAGCTGGATGGAGCCGCAACAAGAGTCCCATATCCTGAGCTGGTAATCTCCAGCCCGCAACCTGAAAGCCGGCTGTCTTTTGTCGATGTGGGATCCTGCTGATCCTGGTGGCAGTTGCAAATACCTTTGGTACGATACACAACTGCTAAGCTGGATGAAGTGCCAACTAAGTGCATGTCTTCCTCGCCAGGACAGATGTCTCGTGACGGTCAGGGCTTGTTGCCAGCAGCGGTGGGCCCAAGCTCTTCCGTGTCCGGAATGGTGTCGGGGGTTGTTGGTTCAGTTTCGGCTGGTACTTTCCGCCAGCCTTCAATTTTTTCTGCATGGATCAACAAAGTAGTTTGGAGCTTGAGGCTTGGAGTTTAAAGCTCGAAGAGCATCGGCAGTTCGACTCTCCCACTTGTGCCTGTAGATGTGGGTGCCGTGTGGTTGAGGATGTGTATAAGCTGGTCTGCAGACGGCCGCCGATCGAGCTCAAACAAGCTGGGTTGAGAACGTCGCAAGGACCTGGCGATTCTGCATGGCCATCCTGCAGCGGCAGCCGCGGCCCTCCGTGGCACGCGAAGCGCTCAGAAGCGGAACAAGGGGCCCCAGGGGCCTCTGAGGCCTCTGAGGCTCTGGCTGTGCTGCTGAAGAGTGCTGATGACGGAGGCCGCTCGGGGAGCTGAACACTTTGTCCTTGCTGCTGCTGCCGCTGCTGCTCCCGACCGGAGCACGCGCCGTGCCGGAGCAGGCCGGAGCGCGGCGTGAGTCGCGGCTTGGGGAAGGGGATAGGTGTCCGTTTTTGTTTTTGTTGGGCTCTTTGTGCTTGTTGAGGCCTCCCTGGAAGCGGGGCTTCGAGCTGCCTCTGCCACCGGTCGCGAGGCGCCAGAGGGAGCGGAGCGTCGCGCGCTGGGTTCCAGTCTGGTTTCCTCTCCAGGCAGCTGTTCGGCTCCTTCTGGAGTCTCGCGCTTCCGTGAACGCAGCCCAGGCCCGAGCCGAAACGAGCCGAAACGATAGTGGAGGTAAGCAGTGAATAGTAAGCAGTGCATAACGCTGCAGAGTTGGCTCTTGAAGGAGGATGGTGCAACTGCCTTGTTGCTCGTGGGAGGCTTAGTCGTCCATGCAGCTGATCCACTCAGGTTCACAACGTTTCGCTTAAACTCTTCCTGGCCTGCTTCGCGACAAGTTCAGCCATGCAGGATGCAACAAAAACTCCTGGCCAAGGCCTGCCGTCCTGGCCACTGCGATGTGCTGACAGCCCTGCTGGCCGCCCGCGCAGACACCAACAGGCCTGCGCCTAACCTCTCTGTCGCGGCTACCCACGTTCCATGCTTGTGGTGGGGGCCACTGCTCAAGTTTTTCTTGGCTGTTGACCTTGGGGAAAATTGAAGTCCCGAAGGCCAATTGCTGGAAGCAAACTTGCGGCGGGTGTAGAGGAGGATGCCAGTCTGTCAAGGACATGGGCCGAAATTCAGCACCCCAAGCAAATGGCCACGGCTCAAGGACTTTTTCCCGAGACAGAGATTCCTAGGCTCGTGCAAGTGCGGCGGCCATGAAATCTCTGGTTTGCCGAGCTGTTCGGCTATGGGGTGGTCTCAAAGCGGGAGTAAACATGCGATATCTGCGGCACGCACGCCGAGCCTGGCGCAAGTGTCACGAGTTTGCAATCCTAAGGGGCTAGGGTATCTAGATTTGGATGAGGGTTTCCGGATTCGGGTTGGTGCAGTGATAACAGTTCTTGGACATAGCGGGTTCCGGGTTTAGCGATTAAGATTTTCGAGTTTTTGGGTTTAGGGTTTAGGTACACAGACACGCAGTAAAGCTGCTGGGCTTCAGAGGCGACCGACTCCAGGCAAAGTACGAAGCCTGTTACAAAAGGGACACATACACGGGCAGCGTAGGGGATGTAGAACCCATGCAGGTAACATGGCCTGTGTGCCGCATGCTCTAAAGTCGTGTAAGCAGTCATTTTTTTGTAGTGGCTCTGTCGGTCCATTGGGTGTCGACTGAGGCATGTGGAAATCTATACTGAAGGCATCTGAGGGCGCGATGGCGCATGCGACCAGTCATGTCCCTGGCAGGGTGGCAGCCAGTGGGCGCGCTCCCCTGCATGCCGCCGGAAGCCTGGACAGCTTTCTGTAAGAACCCGCCACTGCGTCTACATGAACCTACCTTCTCCTCTGTATGATTCTCCTTGCACTGTTCGTGTGGACCAGATTTGAGCCGTGCACGTGCATTGGCATGTATAAAAATGTGAAGGCGTTGACCGGATGCGCACGTGCTTTGCAGAATCCCCGATGACAGGCTGCGGAGACAGGCAGAACTGAGATGGTGGGGTCCTGAGATCTGAAGACATGCCTTGGCGACACCGACAATTGAGCGATGGTAGCCAGAGTCTGCACAGCCTGGGCTGCTCTCTTGTGACCCTGCCTCACTTGAACAGAGTGTGAGAATGCTGAGGTAAGGCTCCTACTGCAAAGCCGGGCCAACGCAGAGGTGGGAGTGCGATGTACACGACATGCGCAATCTACTTGCTGCCCCGTCGTCGAGGTTTCAGGTGGAGGTTTGGATGGGAAGGGAGCCACAAAGTATTGTGCAGAGGCTTTGACGACGAAGAGTGCGAGCAGCCCGCTTGCGCTAGCAGCACGTGCGGGCCATTTAGACTGTGTGCAGGAGCGGGGAAGCAGACTCGACCCGGTGCTGCTTTGTTGAGGGCTGCGGGCAGGAGCTCCTTGCGGCCCGTGCCGACCCGACTGGTGGTCAGAGGGTGCAGGCTGCACAGGGCTCGCCCGCCTGGCCACCACTTCTGGCGGCCGCGCAGCAGGGACCCCAGTGGCATCATCGAGCCACGCATAGGCTGTCCTGTGTAGATGTCAGCGTCTGGTTTGTATTTCCTCTTTGGGGATCCTCCCTGCACTGGTTCAAGTTTACTCACCACTTCAAGCATTCAGCGCATCACCATTACGACCGTCTCCACATTGGCCGTCTTGTTCCATCTGATTAAGCACCCTACGATCCGCACTCGAATATTAACGCGGGCTCTGGCATGCCCTGCCACATTACGACGGGGGCGATTGCTGGGATGAAATTAGATGAAACCTGAGGCTGTCGGAGTCACATCCTGCAGAAGCTTTGACAGGTTCAAGCTGTGCGTTTTTGCATCAAGGGTGGCCCTGTACCATCCTACGCCTGCATGACTGTACAGACCACAACCATCGATAGAAACAGAAGACCAACCGCCCCTCCCTCACCCTGGCGACCCTCGCTATAGTCATCGTCATCGCCACAGCATCGGCAACCTCAGCAGCAAACTGGCCATCATCCACCCAATCCTCGGCGAGCTCTCGGGGATGCAGCCCGCTTTGTCGCGTCAGCGCCATGTCGCTCACAGGACTCTCGTGGTGCTCGGTGTGGCCTTCCTCGTGCTGCAAAGCAGCACCTTTGCTGTGTCTGCGCCGGCGGCACCGGCCCCAACCCCAACACAACCTGCACAACCTGCAATCTTATCTGCCTCTCTGACAGACTGGCTTACTCCAGCAAGCCTTGAGTATCAGGGCCTTCTCCTCGCAAGGCGGCCTTCCTGGTCCGATTGCCAAGCCGACGTGGATCGGGATGAGTGGCAGAGACTTACTGTCTCTAGCTTCCGCGGCCAGGGCTTCGGCGACTTCAACGTGGTGGCGGAGGAGCTGCTCAGCCAAGTGGCACTGGCAAAGGACGTTTCTTCGGCTGTCCAAGCTGACATCTGCGAGGTCGGCGCGGTCGTTGGCCGCCTCTGCCCTTGGAGTCGGAAGCTGGACTTTAAGCTTGAGCGCATCGGAGAGAATAGTTGCACCAGATGGCACTGTGACAACTACGCCGCGAGAGCTATCGTCTCGTACAACTCGGCCGCCACGCTCTACACACATGATGACAACGTCGATTTCTGGCAGCTGGAGCATGGTGGCATCAACGAGTGCATCATCAAGGATGCATCGAGATGCCGGTCTGTGAGAGTGGGGGACGTGCTGTTTATGAAGGGAAGGAAGTTCCCCTCCAGTCCCCGAGGCCTTGTCCACAGGTCTCCGGAGAAGCGGTACCGGAATGGAAAGGTTTTGCATCGCTTAGTCTTGAAAATTGACGTGCCCTGAACCTCAGAGGTTGTCCTCTTTCTGAATGGGCCTGTGTGGATAGCCGTGGGATACGCATGGGCTTCCCTAGGCCGCTTGCCGTGGGGTGGTTTTTTGCGCTCAAAGCAGCGCATCCTTGTTCATGCTCTGCCTGAGGCCCAGGCCGAACGCCGGTAGCATTGTGGGCCTGAAGAGCAGCTTTTTTGCTTACAATCTTCCCTCGGCCTGGTCCGACGAAGAGCGCAGGGAATTTAGGCTGGGAGCAGCTTTGCACTCAGGCGGAATCTTTAGAATCACGGGTTGTTCTGCGTAGAAAGCATCAATAAGGCACGGCAGGGACGACGTGGTTGCACTGCTGCTGGATGCAAGAGCTTCCCCGAGCATGACGTCATCTGCGCGGAGCCCAGCTGCAGCATGTTGACGTGATGCATCCGGCCAGTCTAGCTCATCCAGACACGTGAAATCAAAGATGAGTTTCTCGAAGCAACCCTTCTTATGCCACGCCTCATTCCACCAAGTCCCCGTTGCACGAAACTGCTCGGCGCGGCCATGCACGGACAGCCCGACTTCTGTGATGGGCTGAGTCTGTCAAGCACTACCGTCGGCAACGCAGGGCAGGCTGCGACATTGACCCGCTTCACAAGTGTCTAAGGGCACATGAGATGCCATTGTGGGACCGGTTCTGGCGATAATGCTTGCGCTTCGGACGAGGCTGTCACGTGGTGCCGAGTTAGAGGCGCGCAATGACCAGGGCGCTCGGAGTCCCGGGCAACCGAGAGTGCTTCGTGAGCTCCTTCTGACTTCCCGACAGTCATGACATGTTGGCCTGCATCCTTGGCTTGCTGGTGGATTCGGTTCTGCAGCATGGAGCCTCGTAGCCCGCCTTGACCCGCCATTTGTTTTCCGTCGAGGACGCAAGCCCAAATCAACTTCAGCAGCCCAGACCACCAACTCCGCAACGCTTTTGAGACCAACCCTCTGCATGGTCCCTGAGGCTACGGCTTTGCACCTCGCTGCGCAACAGGGTCGAGCAGAGGCGGCCTGAACATGCTGCTGGAAAGTAGCGTCTACCGTAGGGCCGCAGGGCTCCTTGGCAAGAGTCCCGAACCAATGCCCGGCATTGCTGTGATGCAGTCATGCATACTCTCGGGTCCAGTGTCATTTCGGGGCAACACGGCATCGCTGTACATGGCTGGTGCCTGGAGTGGTCGGAGTTCGATCGGATGCTGCGCAGGTGGTGCAGCTTCTGCTGGACCGCGGGGCATCCTTAGGCACAGACCAAGTGCGTCTTCTCGCCATGCTGCAGGTATAGTAGACACCAGGCAGAATTCAAAGCGCAACTTTGTTTCGGCTGCCATTGTGCCATGGAGGTAGCCGTGCGCTGGAATCAGGAATGCATCGATTTCAACATGTCAACGCTTTTGACTGAGAAAGTGGCTGAGCTTTGGACTTTGGACAGTCTTCGGACTAACTGCCGGTCCACAGCTAAAACATGCTCAAAACGTAGAGCCGCTACATCCACGCCCCTCACTCTCATTGCAGGCGCTTCTACGAGTGCTGGGGCGGTGGCCCTCCATGCTGCAGTGGCCTGCACAGCACATAGGTTCCAAACACTTCCAAAACGTCAGCCCCCGACTTCCTGAGGTTCAACTCCAACACCTGGAAGTCGCCAGGCTCCTGCTGGACGCCCGAGCCGACCCGGAGCACCCAGCACGTATAGAGTCAGAGGCGACCGTGGGCAAACTTTCAGTCGCATCGCCTCGTCAGGAGCAAGCAGTCGCCAGTGACGGCAGTGGTGGCGGCTGCCGTTGCCTGCATCTGGCAGCCCAACAGGCGCTGCGAATCGCTGCGATGCGCCTCAATGTCTTGGTGGAAGGTCGTCGTGGCTTCGAATCTTTCCCTTTGCAGGGCTTCTACGACTGCATCCAGCTTCTGGTGTCGGCCCGCGCCAACCCGAGCGCAGAGATGCGCGGGGGCCTTGGCCGGGATCGGCTGTGCAAGCAATCCTCGTGTATGAGGAAAGGGGATGCCCAACTTCTCCTGCACGACTGCATCTCACGCCAAGGTGGAGGTTTTACGCCTTTGGCTCTGGCAGCGCGCTCTGGGCATGCTGAGTGCAGCGGGCCCGGAGTTTGAAGAGCGGGGGGAAGTCCATGCCGCCGACAGACGTCGCAGAGAGAGAGGGAGAGAGACGTCGCGCTGCGCGGGAAGGCTGTCGATTGCTTCTGGAGCTTTCCAGGGCACAAGGCGCAACCGTGTGGCGCACTCTTGTTTTTGCCCCCCCCCCCTGGACAGATTGAGGGAAGCGCAGTAGTTGCAGGAGCGGTGCGACAGACCTTTCGGCAGGTGAACTGAAGGCTGTGGATGCCCCAACCGGCACGGGCTGGACACCACTTCTGCTGGCGGCGAAGGTCAGACCACACACGGCCAACTTCTAGATTCTCGCTCAAGTAGCCCAGCGAAATCGCGAACCCCGAAGCCGTCTTGGTCCTCAGGAAGTGTCTGTCGTCATGAGTCATAAGCGAATGAGTTGAAGCCAGGCCGGGCATGTGGCAGCGGTGAGGCACCCTCTTCTCCCGGCAGTTCTTGATGAGATTCGCTAGCTAGCTGTATGGAGTATGCTTTTGGGATCTTTCGGGGATGGCGCGACTGGCCGTCTGGGATTCAAACAGAGCAGAACAACAAGCCGGAGAGAAGAGCAGACGAGGATGGAAGAAGCTTCCCCTTGTGCTCGGAAGGCAACTCTTGGACTCTGGAGCCTCGGTGAATCTCCCGAGCCGTCGCGGCCGCACTCCACTGATGGTCCGCTTAAGTACTTTCTGTCAGGTTTCGGGCGACAAGGGCAGAAGTTTCCGCCAGGGATGTCGTTTGCACGCACGTCCGCGGGGCTACGTTTTCTCGAAGCCGCCATTCCAAAGCTTTGCCTGCTGCGCAGGTGGCAGTGGAGGCCTGCCAGGTGGAAGTGGCCGAGGTCCTGCTTCAGTTCGGGGCAGCGCTGTCGCCGACGCTGTGTGGGCCCTTGGGTTGCTCATGCGGAGCTGCCATCATGGCGTTCCTCATGCTACACGAGACACTGCGCTCGAGTACTAGGTCGAAAGTGTCACAGAACGGGCGAGGCTCTGTTCTAGATTCTAGACCAGCGGACAGGTTCGGCATCTCAAGCCTCCGTGGTAGCAGGCAGCGTTCAGGTGCGTTCAGTGAACAGTGCTCTACGACGTTTCTACGACTGGTTCCAGTCGTGCTTGCAAGTCCGAATTCTGTTGCCCGTGCATTGGAAATTGGGGCATTCCGGTACTGTAGCTGCCTGAGGCCCGGCGGGTGGACTGTTTTGCACCTGGCCTGCCATGTGCCTGGCAATCGGACGGTGGCTGCCTCGTCCCCTTCATCTCGACATGTTTCATTCAGTCGTCGTGGCCTGGTAAGAACAAGATCTCAGGTTCCCGGAGGCCCTCTGAGATTGTTTTGTCTGGCATGATGAATCGTTCCACTGGCACCCATGCTGGGCCTAGTTCCTGGGAGAGGACGGACGAGCCCTTGACCACATCAGAATGTATGCTATGTTCGATCCCCCAAATTCTGTACAGTCAGATAGATGCCAAGTTATTGAGCCTGCCATAGCACCTGCCCATAACTGCCACAGCCCGTAAACCGCAATGGCATCCGCTATGGTCAACGTGAAGGCCCCTTAGGCTGTCCCACAAGTACGTGCTGCACTTGCCGAGAAGCAGTCACTTAGTAGCTTAGTAGCTCTCCTTCGTGTAAGGCGCACATGCAGAAGCCAAGATTTTCCGTTCACCATGTTCCACCCCTGTTCCCAGACGATTCAACAACTTCTGCGTGCCCGTGCAGATGCCAATGCGCTGACAGAGGAGGCCTGTCTTCCGACCCTGTTCAGTCCAAGAAGCCCACATTAATCTGGCTGCTTTTTCGTGGCCAAGTGGCTGCAGCAAGCAAGCAGAAGCGGAAGGCAGGGAATCAACGACAAGGCGAGGTCGTACGTAGTTTTCCCATGTTTTCCCCTTGACCCGTGGATCCGGCCACTGAACTCGCACAGACACAGAGAGCATTCTGCCAGGGTTGGGCACCGCTACACCTCGCCGTGCAAAGCCGGGACGAGTCCAACGTGCAGACTCTGCTTGCAGCAGAGCCGCCTTAGCCTCTGAGTGCAGTCCGGGTTGACCAATTGAGTTGCAAGATATTGTGCTCATGACGTGCCCGAACGAATAAGAAGACTCTGAGACTGTCGCGCGACTGATGCTTCAGCTGCTAAAGAGACAAGCACTCTGGTTCTCGTCGTGAGGCCTCCTGCAGCTCTAGCAGACGTGCAGGCAACCCGTGCTGCTCGTCTAGTGTTGGTGACGGGCTCTTTGTCTTCGCTTGAAGGTCCCTCTGTCGCCGCTGCACGTCGCCGCGGAGGTGCGGGCGCTATGACCGATGTCTGCTTCGCCAGAACGGCACCGTCCACCATCCGCATCCATCCGCAATCTCAGGCTGGATCTGTTGGGATCGTGATGTTGCTCCTGCGAAGCAAGGTGGTCCCTGTGGATGTCAGCCGGCCCCAGCTCCGACATTTTGTGTGCAAATCCTTGAGACTGGTTCAGCTGCTTGTAGACAGGCTGTGCACTGAATCGCATGGCCTTCTCCAGACAAGTCCAGAGAGCAAGTCGCACTTCGCGATCGGTGATGCCTTGAGGCAGTTGCAGAGCATGGGATCACCGCGCTACACTTGGCCGGTGGTGCTAGTCAGTCGGAAGGCCCATGGGCGCACTTGTGTCGATCAGTGCCCCCATCTTTTCGCATCTGATAAGAGCTTCAGCTCAGTCCTAGCTACGGTCATGCACGCTACCAGCTGGCACTAAGACGGGCAAAAGGTGTCGCATCGAGCTGCACCAACACAGCAGACGTGGTGATAACGAAATCGCATCCGGGATGTCCGGCTTTAACAAGGTCACAAAGTGATGCCAGCCGATGTAGTGCTTCATTGCATGTTCAAGGTGCCAGAGAAGATATGCTTCAATATTCGAAGTTCGATCCGCAGCAAGGACCTCCTGGAACTCCGACAGATCCGTCTGCAGCGGCGGCTGTGGCAGAGGTGCTTGGAATGTGCTTTGTGGAGTGGCCTCCAGCCACTGGAACATGTCATTGAGTAAGACAGCCGGGCTTCCTTACGTGCTGCCGTCCAATGATGCCGACGGATTTGCCAGTCAAGTGTCGTTTGTTCGTGAGAGGTATTGCTGAACCACGGAGCCACTGTGGATGCCGAAGCAGTCCCAGATGGTCGCATATTCAGCTCTGTCCACGGCTCGCTCATGCGACCTGAGGCCATGGAGGGGGGTGTTACGCCTCTGATGGTGGCAGCCCGGGTTGGGCGAGAGGCCGTCGTTCGGGACTCGCTTTAGCTTCCCGGAAGCTCAGTAAGCAGGAAGCCCTCGCACCAAGGTCCGTGTGCTGTTGTCCAGCGGTGCAGATGCTCTGCGACGGCTTCCCAGCTGGAGCCCGAGGCTGTCGCAGCCTGCCACAAGGTCACATGTCGGACCCTGCAACGCATTGGGCTGTCCATGTCGAGGAGGCTGTCGCAGTTCTGTAGGTTTGTAGGATTTTGTAGGCTGATCAATAATTAGCCAACCATGTCCCTAGCCGCGTCGCTGCGGTCCCTGGCGCCCCGCGGCTTTGGCCGCGCTGGCCTGCGAGGCTTTGC
>CAJNDV010031693.1:25887-44338 GCA_905221635.1 Symbiodinium sp. CCMP2456
AGCGAGAGGCGACTGGCGCCGTGCAGGGAGGCGATCGGCGCATGCGCCGTGTACAGAGACTTGACAGAAAACAGCGCCGAGCTCCCTGATCGCATGAGGGCGGATGCAGATATGTTGCGATCTTGTTCTTATCTTGCGAAGCGTCTTCTCAAGCCGAGCTCCGCAGCGGCTAGCTCTCATACACAGCCTTTCCTGAATCGTCTAGTCTCCGTTTTAAAACATGGTATCCCAGCAACTTTGAGCTACCTGCTTCCAACATGTACTCTTCACTTTCAACAAATGAGGTCGTACTCGTCGTGGTGAGACTGCAGTGACTACAGGTCATGCTACAGGTATGCGCTCTGTAGGCACAGAACTGGATGATTTAAATAGCTTTGTCGTTGGTTTGGTTGGTGTTGTTTTGTCGTGCTTGCTCGTTCCGCTCGTCTTCTCCGTGTTGATTCGCTGCTCTGCTGCTAGTCTGCTGTCAGACCATCCTTGATTGACGTCGATATTGTCTTTCAGTCTAGGGACATGCCCAAGGCCGTGCAACCTGGCGCTGATGCCCCTGGACATTCCTCCGCCCAACGGTGCTATGACCGGAGAGTGTTCTACCTTTGGACCAGCGTTTAGGTTTGTAGGAGTCCGCATGCAGGCATCGTCCCAAGCCCAGTTTCAACACGTCTCGTATCATTCGGCTGCATACTTCTTTCTTTGCTCAATGGTGAAATTGCTGTTTCAGTGGGGTCTAGAGTAGGTCATAGTAGGGCTCACTGCTGCAAGGCTGGAGATGGTTAGCAGTGTCCCTTATGCCAACTTTGTCAGGCTTGTAGTGTAATGTCGTATAATGTGTAGTTGTCGTAGCTGGCGGCTACTTGCAAGTATATTTGTTCGAAGCCGATTGTCGAACCATCGAATACCGGTTAACATCTGAGACGACTCGGATGATCGAGCTCTAAGACACCGGTAGAACAGTAGTCTGAGCAACAGGCCCGCTCTTCGTGCTGGGTGTTCCTTTCTTGGAGAAGCACCTGGGCCAACGTTGTGCTCGACCATGTTGTCGAAGCAAGCCGAGCAGATACCATGCCTGTGTGTTTACGTGTACGCATGCAAACATATACATACCTGCATACATGCGTACATGCAACCGCAACCGGTTGGGGGTTCTTTTTGGTATTTTTTGGTTTTCGCCTGAATGGCTTCAAGCGCAGAGTCAGTCAGCCAGTCAGTCGTCCGTCGATCCGCGAGTCCGCCAGTCAGTCAGTCAGTCGGTGCGTCGGTCGGTACGCGAGCACGCCGGCCTGTCAGTCAGTCGGGCGGTCGGTCCGCCAGTGTTTGAGATATATGATGAACCGATCTCGCCAAATGAGGGGGCGTGGCATGTTTCAGATATGGGGTGAACTCGAATCGCCAAATGAGAGAGCGTGTTTCATACATGTGATGAGCCGTTATCGCCAGATGATGGGGCGTGTTTAAGATATGTGATGAACCGTTATCGCCAAATGAGGCGTACGTTCAGCATGTATGATGAACCGGAATCACGAAATAGAGGGACGGCGTGTTTAAGATATATGGCGAACAGGAACCGCCACATGAGGGGGCGTGTGTGAGATACATGGTGAGCCGGAATCGCCCTATAGGGGTGTGTTTAGCATGTATGATGTACCGGAATCGCTAAATGAGGGCATATATGTATGAGGAGCCGGAATCGCCAAAACTGGAGGGTGTTTGAAAATATTTGGTGAGCTGGAATCGCCAAGTGAGGGGGCGTGTTTAAGACATGTGTGTGTGTGTGTATAAATAAAGCGGAACTGGGGCCCCACAGCGTACCTTTCTGAGAGTGGAACGCCCTGGGGCCCCCATATTTAGGGCATTTTCGCATGTTTTACAACGAAAATCATTTTTGAAACAGAAGGGTGTTGTAACACCTGTAAACGCACTGCACTCAGTTCCAGATCAATTCGTATTGCATTGGTTTCCGTCATTCTATTTACTAGATCTATTTCCTTGCAAGAATTTTTGAAGTAATCGCTCGAAATCGACAGTATTAACTATGTTGATAACAATCAAAGATGATAACGGAACATATGCACTCGTGCCACAAGAGTTTGAAGTATCCCCGCACTGAGTCCCACAGCGTACCTTTATGTAAGTATAAGCTAACGAATTATATACATATATGTATATATATATATATATAATATGAAAGCGTATACCTGTACCTCTGAATGTTTTCCTGGCAGCCTCGCAGTTACGGCAGAGAAAGAGGGAAATTTCATATGCATGTACATCTTTACATAGGCACACATGCTGCATACTCGCCAGCAACATAATTCATACATACACACATACAAACATGCATGTCGTGTACACGCTCGGTTGGATGTCCTTTCTTTCAGCAGGTTGGCCATGGTTTCTTCGCAGCATCGAAAACATGCACACGCATGTACACATATTACACATACATACATATATACGGACATAAACAGTTACATGCTTGCATGCGTACGAGCATACATACGAACCTGGACACATACTTATATACATACACATACACTCACATGCACATGCGTTCTGACATCAGGCCAGCATGCACTGGCTCGCATGCGTACATACATGCAACTATAGGGGAGACATGTGCACGTGTACATACTGAACTGTACCATGCCGCCAAGCATGCTATACAATGCTTTGCTACCCTGTGCTATGTTTTGCTATGCTTTACTCTGCTCTACGTTAGACTACACTATATTGTGCGGCACTATACGTTACATACCATATACTTGCTATATACTGAGCACATCGGGTGTAGACTGTCGTCGCTTATCACAGAATTTTCGCCGACCTACGGTTTGTCAATTCTATGCAGGAGGCACCAAGTATGTGGCGACGTAGGGAGTCGGTTGCATTCGCTTGACAGTGAACATTCGCTTGGCCGCAGTGAGTGGTTGCAATGGCCTTGCGCTGTGAGTCCGACAGACCCGGTCGCAAGTGCCGCGAGCTACGCTCTACTATGCTAGGCTACACTAGTACTACACTAGACCACACTAGACTACACTATACCTGTATTTTATGTTCTCCCATACTTTCTCATACTATACTCTTCTAACTATTCTAAACCACTGTACCATACCATACCATACTATACTATGCTATGCTATGCTAGACTGTACAATATTGTACTATACAATGTCGCATGTTGGCATACTGACAGACATATGCGTATATGCATGCATGAATGCACCTCTAAACACCGCACAGAGAAGTTCCAATGCATGTGCTTGTTGTAGCATGACACCAGCTGACAAACTTGAGTGATTCATGGGAGAATACGTATTGTTTCGAGTCAGTCGCGGAAAGTCTTTTAGGTCCGTCGGTTCCTCCGTGAGTAGCTGCGTCGTGTCTTTCGCGACGCCGCTGAGGTACTACACCGTGTTCGACCGAAAGACGCTTCGCAGATTTCGTGGGTGCACACAACGTTGTGAGAGCCCAGTCGTAGGAGGATGACCTTGGGACAGCACTACCGAGCAGGGTCTTTGTGCGCACACCTGCTTGGACCCGCTTGGAAGAAGCGAAGGTTCTGCGGTCAAGATGGCGATGCAAGGCTGGATATTTAAGGCCATGCTTTGATCTCAGGCACAAGCGCCTGGGCTTTGCCGTGGCCAAGCATGCGCATGAGAAGCCGGAGACTTTCCTGGAGGCCGGAAGTGGAACTGGGGTAGTGAGTGACGCTTATTGTAGTGCTGTTGGATTAACTGCATGCTGAAGTAGAATTTATTGGAAAGTTCGCAGTTCGTGTCTTCACTGTCAGTTGTTGCTAGCCCTGAGGCATATGTGGGTGTGGGACCCACGCTGTTTCTTCCTGTCTGCTTACTGGAATTCTTGGAGTCTACCCAATCTCCGACACAAGAATTCACCGAGTGTGTTGTCCCGTTTGGCCGTTGGTTTTGCGGATCAAAACCCAGTTGCCTGAACACACAGGAGATGATGTGTTGGATGTGGGTTTCTCATGGTCGCAGTCAGCGAGAGAAGTTTGCAGACTGCAGCAGACGCAGGAAAGCGAACTCACAAGCCTGTGGGCCAAAGACAAAATAAGGACGTAGGAGAGCCTGCGATAAAGTAGGGCAGGCAACAGACACAAACCTGCGAGGTGAAAGACCATGATCTGGAGCACACGATCCTCGGCAGTCGAGTGGTGTTCCTTTGGGGTGGATCAGGCTTGGTTGATCTCGTACCGACCCCCAAGCTGGGGTTTGAAAATCTGACGGGTTCTTGTGCGACCACGTCACAGACACCGAGTAGCTTGCCCTGGAGCGCCTGCAAAGCCGAGGAACGCGACGTCCAAGGGCTTCCTTGCCCCCAGCCGCTACTAAACGTTGTGGCATGTTGTGGCATACACTGAGTGCAGAGTTTCGATTTCCTGTCGCAGACAGTTCGTTGCACGGTTAGATGCCGCCATGTGGGTTCAGATCCACGCTCACCCGATCTGATTCGAGGGGAGAAGACTGAGGGCTCATGCATCTTGGCTGTAGTGGCTTCGGCCATACAGGGTCCAAGCCCCCTCTCTTTCTTGAAAAGGCCAGGACACTGCTGGAAGGTAGGGTCCCGCTCTGGAAGTACGTTTCTCTCGAGCGTATCGACGCGGGCTTGCAATTGTTTGTTGAAGATGAGGTTTTATTATGTTTTACTCGTCCTTGTGCTAAGCGCATGGACCTTCCGATCAGAAAGGCCTCAGGACGTCCAAGATGTCCTGGCCAATCAGTTTTTTTTGCCCTGCAGGATTTAGAATGGTCTGGTTTTGCCCAGCAGGGCAGAGAAGGAGTTAATTGGCCATCATCCTGCAAGAGCTGCCATCCGAACCGGTTTCAACTGTCGCCGCGCCGTGTCCCATGCTGCCCACGCTGGCGGTGCGGGCACAAGCCAGCAGTCCTGCACAGCTAGACTAGCGAGACAGCACCGAAGAGGTGTGAGATGGTGTGACAAAGAAACACAACCTTGGATTCTCCGAGTTGTAGGCGATATGGTGCTTTAACCGTTTGCCTTCGACTTCGCCCGAGGCCTGGGGCCTGCGTTCTGAGCCTCTCCTTCGTGGTGACCCTGATATTTGTCGTCCGGGAGCTTAGGGGCTGCGGCTCAGGGATACGGCTGGGAGAACTTAGGGCTTATAGGGCTAGGGCACAGTGCCGTTGATGTCTGCAGGGAGCCGTGCACGTCCTTAATGGAAAAGATGTTGCCCCAACAGGTCGTGCTGTGGGCCGTGATGCTGGAGGCCCCGACCGGGGATCAGCCCTGTGGAAACGAGGGCGGCGCGTTCCAACGTGCGAGGCGAACCAGGCGACGAAATTGGCAACGCGGCATGCTCAGAGTGTGCCGATCAGCCATGTCGGCACCGAGACATGCAACTTTGGAGCGGTTAGGCCTGTTGCTTGCTCCCTCAGAATACCAGCCCAACAAAAAACTCTCGAGGCGTCTGACGTCTATGTACCAGCTGTCCGAACCCCCGGAAGCCCGCTTCCCAACAAACTATTACGTTCAGGCGGCATCTCAATGCAGGCGCTGGCCCCGAGGAGCTGCGATGTTCAAGCGAAGACCCCGGTCTTGAATCCAGCCAATGTCAGCAGTTGTGATGAAGGTGCTGATCCGTCAATGCGTACCCACTGCGATTGTTGTTTCAAGGTCGTTAGCACCTGCGAGCTGGTGGCATGATGCGATGCTTTAGAAACAGATATATAGCTATCATCTTGCAAGTTCTACAAGTAACTGTGCATAGTAAAGTGAAGGCTAGTGTAGCGCGGAAGAATGTAAGAGTCTTGTTTACACCGTCTCTTCCAACCTTTTGCCCATTCCTGTCAAAACGTTAGATTGCTGTTAGACCAAAACACAGATCAATAACCACATGCGCAGATAAAGAAGTGCACGTGTGTCTGTGTGTGTATGTATGTTTGCAGGCTCGTTGTCGCTAGAGTTGGTGGGCTCGCAAGGAGCCTTCAGTGTTTACGTTGCTTCCACAAACCTCGTCCCTGGTGGAGTGCGAGTGCCTAAAAATTTATGTACGTAGGTAGGCAGGTAGGTAGGCCAGGTAGGTAAGCATTTATGTATGCACGTACGTACGTATGTCTGTATATATGTACACATATATGCATGCGCATATATATATATATACACATGTATACACATCAGGACATACATGTGCATCATATCATGTACATTTATGTACTCCGTGTTAGCTGCTACCAGTATGAGTTTGTGCTCACCACCGGTATCACGGAAGGACCCGCGTGTGCCCACAAAAAGTGGACGCTTCGAGGCCCAGAGCTCAAAGAGTAGATTTGTCACGCTGAAGCAATCCATCTCAGCCTGGAGAGCACAGCCGCGAACATGCCCCGAAGGCCAAGATGCATTATGCATTATGAAGAGCTGTTAGCAATGTAACGGTCAGTTTACCACGGAGAAGTGACGCGCCCCGTATCTCAAAAGCATGATGAGCCTTTCTTCAGCAGCAGGCTGGCCCGGAACCTGGTTTGTTGCCGCAGCTGCTCGGAGCACGAAAGTAAACGAAGGTGTGTCACTTCAGGGTGTGGGTGGCTTTGGGGTCCCAGGTCTTGGAGAGTTCACGCAACTTGGGCTTGGCTTGATCTTGTGTGGCGAGAGACTTCAGGATGCCCTGAGTGGCCACCGTATCTTCGGTCGACCGGAAGCTGAAGTTCAACACCGCCTTCCAGTCCCGAAGCCTCTCTCCATAAAGAGATCTAGTTCAGCTGTCGAGGTTTGGTGCTGATGTCCCGACAGCTCCGGCTCCTCCTATTTGCGCGAGACACAGTCTTTCTCATGATCAGGGACGGCGGCTTCGATTATACGGACTTCTTCGGCAGTCAAGCGCCTCCGTGTGGGTTGAGACGTAGTTGGCGCTGGAGACTGTTTGCTGCCGATCGGATCTGGCACCTCCTCCCGCTAAACAGGCGACTGCGCAGTGAGACGTCTTGAATCGTGAGGATAGAACTGCAGGAACGTTTTTTCACACACAACATGCCGGATCATCGATTGAATCTGCGCATCGACAAGTAGACCATGTGGCAGCAGATGACCCTGTCCATGTCATGTCATGTTTCACTTCGTTCAACTGCAGTATGTGAAATATGATGTGATATGTTGCTTTGCTGTCAAGCCATGCCCTGCCTGGAAGCTTTCGGCTCATTTGTCCGAGGCGAGAGGCTGATTCTGCCACATGGTGCTGCCCAGCCGGCGCCCTGGGGGTCTTGGGTCCGAGCTTTGTGCAGCCGCACTGACCAGAGTTGCAATGGAAGGCCGGCTAGTACTTAGGGGGATTTCCACATGTGTAGTTGAGTTGCAGTTGTTCTGTGCTTGCCTGTTGAGCCTCCCTGCGTCCTGTCGCTGTGTTGTTCCTTCGAGGGCATTGCGAAAAGTGTGCCTCGTAATACGGGGGACCGGAGCTTAGAGTTGACAATTTGCAATAGGGCGTGAGTTCGCATGAATGACAGAACCGGCGACCGCCTTATGGCAGATGAGGCTCGGGGTATCTAGTGTTCTATTGTATGGGGGATATCAGAGTTGCGAATACGGGAGCCTCATCTCAAGTAGACAAAGAACAGACCGAGACCAGCAGGGCGCGCTCGCGCGCGGGAGGGGGCGTTTCTGCGCCTTCTGCTTGACTGTGTGGAAGAAGTAAGGCAGTGTGCCCTTGTCGTAGATATCATACTGTGCCTTGGAGCCAACTCACGTAGATATCATACCGAAACTTGCCCCCGAAGCCCCATAGCACGTGGGGGGCCACTAGGCCAGGGGACTTTACTCGTCCCCTACGCCCAATGAAAGAAAGAGTAAGGCAGGAGGTCGGGGGCAGTTTATGTTGCCCACTCCCGCCCCCTCCCTCCTCACATCCTGCCGTGACTCAAGCTAGCAACTGCTTCAAGCAGGCCTATTGGGACAACAAGGTTGTTCTTGTGGCGACTTCACCAAGACTTCCCATACAAACGCGGGTTCGCATACCAACGCGCATCTTGCTTTCGTTGTTCCTCCTTCTGTTTCTTCTCAGCACGTTTCTCTGCCTTGCGAACCTCCGAGCGCACGTGCAGTGACTGGACCTTGTAACTCTAGCAACTCTAGTCGTCTATCTTCTGTTCTCCGGCCGGCTTCGGCTGCTTGGGCTGCTTGCTACCACTCTTCTTAGAAGAACACGTGCAGCGATCGCGCGGGGGCGAGTCTTGCAGCGAACGCGAGCCCTACGGATCTGAAGGACATGTTGTGAGAATGGGCGTGGGGTGTGCACCAACACATACAAGACTGCATGAAGCTTGCAATGATGCGGCAACATGAAAGAAACAACCGAATGCATTCCAACGCGCAGCCAGTAGTAGGGCATGCAGGAATTACGTTAGGCGCAACTTCTATGTAGGTTTCATTCAATAAAAACAAGGTTTAATCCTATAAGACATAGGGTATGTGTTTCAGAGGATTTGTCAAGAGAACGCTGCAAAGCCACGTCGACAAGAATACTGTACGCAGATTGTTATGGTTCGCTCCCTAAGCAGCAAGAGTTCCATGAACATGAATGTCCTTAATGCATTGAACATGCAACGTGCGTTTATTGCTAGGTGACAGAGTCGAGCAGCATAGATCACACTACGATGATATACAATACAATAAATACATAAATCGCTGTTTACATAGACAGATAAGCACAATGAATATACATATATATATATATATATATATATAGAGCTTCGAAGATATATATATATATATATACACATATATATATACACATAAAGAAGGGAGCCGCAAAGGAAGACATACACAAAGTCATGTTAAGAATAGAAAGCCAAGCGTCTTCAGACAAGGCATAGGCTATAGCAAACTATGACAACACATCTTTATGACAGAGATCAAAGGGATGGAGATAGTGAAACGCAGTTGAAGTATGGGCGGGGTGGGCACAAAGAACATTTATTTTATTTCATTTTGTTTTTGCCCGGCCCTCCTCACATCCTGCCCTCACTCAAACCCTCTTCAACTGCTTCAAGCAGGCCTATTGGGATAACGAAGTTTATGCATACACTAGCATAGATGTTTGATGCGAAGCACTTGTAAGGTAACGTACATGATAGGAGCTGATTTTACTTGCAAACCAAACGCCCCCCCTGCACGGCATACCCTACATACACACACACATGGCTGTCCATCCGTCTGTTTGTCTGTCTGTTTGTATGCCTGTATGTATCTATGTATGTATGTATGTATGTATGTATGGATGTACGTATGTATGTATGTGCCACAAACCTCTGCATGCCATAAATGCATGCACGCATGCATGCATGTGTGTTTGTGTTTAAACGTCTGGACATTGCGACTGATCTGCGAAGCAATTTTTGAAGCTTAGCTTCGTGCAGGGGGCAGCGACAGAGATTTGGGATCGCTGCCAACGAAGACGAGCATTTACTCTGGTGATGCGCTGGGAGACGTCGTGGTGTGTACCTGCATGGCCGCCCAAAGTACCCCTATTTTTGTTGCTGCCATCTGTGGCGATCAGTGAAAGAGATGCTGCATGGTTGCTGCAATCTGTCGTCGTCTTGTCATGTGCATACATAGATGGTTACTTACTTGCATACTTACACACGTACACACATACATTCATACAAACGTATGCACAAATACATAGTTACATTCGTTATATTACATGAGAACATGAGACCATACATATATACATTGGCCGTAGTCACCTCACAGCCTCGCCTGAGCGACCATGCATACATACTTACTTCCTCTGCACCCACACGCGCATGCATACATAAAAGTTTGTACCTACGCCCGTGCATGCATACATGCATGCATGGATGCATGCACGCATGCATACAGTGTATGTACATACATGCATACATACACACATACACACATACATACATACATACATACATACATACATACATACATGGGTATATCTGTGTTATGACATAGATCGATATACATCTATGTATATGTTATGCACATCTGAACGTAGAGTTGTACTTGGCGTTTACATCTGTGCTTATGCACACGTTGTGTTGAAGCTCAGGCTGACTGAGCGAAGGCCAAGGCTAGTCCTTCACGCACAACTGCAGACGTCGGCCTGCTTCTGTCAATCTAGCTGTCTGTGCACCTTTATTTATGCGTTCGGGTAGGATGCCCGAGTTTTATAGCGTAGGGAAATATAGGAGCATAGAGCTGGCGAAGGTATGTGGGCACAACAAGTTGGTCTACCGACTTCAACTCAAAGTAGAATGTGTGGTGCCATGAGCAAAGGGGGAATGTTGCATGCACACCGAAGCATATATGAATACCACATATCAACAAACACAGATACACGTGTATATATGCATATCTGTATATATGCATGCATATATGTATATATAATTACATATCCATGTGTACACATACATATACACATAAATACCTCTGTACACATGTATACAGGCAGACATGCGTGCATACCATTTCAGGGTTGTTTGTGTGCTTGTTGTTTGTCTTGTTCGTTTTTTGTATGTTGATATAGCTTGGACTCACCATATGCCCAGGTTCAGAATACCTCTCGAGGCGCTGGACAGGTTCCGAGGGCTGGGCAGCGTCAGGAGTTGCAGAGAAAATCAAGGACTTACCTGTGACCTAGTGTGCCTTGCATCTTCCGGCATGTATCAGGGCGTAGATGTGCATGATTCTACCATCAGTATCGTTACGACTACAGCAAACATGCCCGGGGAGGTTGCGAGCTGGGACCTTCCCGGTGCCTATTCTCGGCCTCAGTGGAAGTCCGGTCCCTTGAACTCAGGGCCAGAGGCCGTGGGGGAACCCCAATCACGATGAACTTTCAGTGTCACGGACTCTTAGAGCCTTTGCCCCAAAGTCCAAGCCTCTTCAACCCGTGGGAAGTGCTGAAGCCGGGTGGCCTTCCTGGGCTTTTAGCTCCTGGATCTGAGGGCAGCCATTGCTGCATGCGTGGCTCCCGCTCTGTGCCGGCCTCGGATTCGGAGAGCGGTTTCTGAAGATGCGGAGGCCGGTTTTTGATTCGGACTTGGGGAGCTTCTTGAACTGCCCAGGCACGAAGACGCCACGTGGCACAGCACAGGGCCACGGACAGTCGCAGGCAATCTGCCCAAGCATTGAGAAGCTTCGCGATTCGACCCTTTTCAGTTCGGCTGTTCCGCTCAACGCTGCGTCTTCTTGCGCTTTGTGAAATAACTCCCTTTCTGTTCGTCCGTGTTGTTCAATGCTGCCAGATTGGTCACCTGTTGCAGTGCCCGCCTCGGTTTCTCAGACTACGTGACTACGCTTCGGCTTGGGTTTGGGTTCGGTGACGAAACACCGCATGTGCATGCTTGTCCTTCGGGGTCCCCCTGCCTGTGCAACTTGGCATGCTTTTGTTAAATCACCCGCACATTCCCAGGCTCACAACAACCCCGGCAGCGCGGCACCCACATGCCAGTGCCGACCCGAAAGAGAAGCAGTTTCAAGAGGCAGTTTGTTGTTCATGTCCAACCTTGTCGCAACTTCAAGTCAAGCCCGCGAACTCTGCTCTGAGGCATTGGGCTCTTGCACCTTGGGGCATGGAGCTCGGCTGACGAGTTGAGGCATGTCATGCCCGTCAAACAGAGGGGGAGGGGGTTGCGCATGATGAAGTCCAGCTTCTATCCTTCGGCCTCCTTGGACCTCCTGGCCCAGAGATCTTAAGGCCATGGCGCAGCGAGCGCCCACGGAGATCTTCGGCCCATCAAACCAGAAGTCATCGATCCCAGACTCTCTTGGCCCTTGGCTCCGGGGGTTGGGGATGCCAGGTCTCGATCCCTTGCAGATGTACCATTTTCTGAAGCTTGGATAGGCTCGTAAAGGGCTGATGCCTCGCCCCTAGGAGGCAGTGTCACGGAAGGTGTTCGAAAGCTCTCAAGGTATGGCTCTATGACACGATCCAATGACAAGTGGCCGTTGCCCCAGTTCACGGCCCGACGCTTTCGCCACATGCGAAGGCTGATTGAATTGCGGAGCTGGCGACAACTCTGATATCGAAGACTTGTGCGCATGGCTTGCCGAGACCAGTATTTGAGAACGGCCCCCCGAAAATGCGTGCTACACTGACAAATCTCTTTCCAGGACAGTCTCAGCTTTTCTGTTGGTGGTGGTTGCTTCTGCTACTGCTACTGCTTCTACTGCTGCTGCTGCTGCTGCTGCTGCTGCTGCTGCTGCTGCTGCTACTGCTGTGGTGATTGTGGTTGTGGTCGTGGTCGTGGTTTTTGTTGTGGTAGTGGTCGTGGTTGTTGTTGGGGTTGTGGTCGTCGGCGTCAGGAAGAGTGAACGCCGAGGTCCGATGTCATTTAGCCAACACTTGTATTACGTAGCCGCCACTGCAGCTTGATCCAAGCGAGCATCTGCCACCTTTGACTTGAGGCAAGTGCATCACCACAGCGATGGGTGCGAAGCACGGAGTTGCTGTTCGCGGCATTCGGAAAGATCAGATGGTTGGCAGAAGTGGGATTAGTCTGAATCTGCAAACGTTTATGTTTGATGGCTGAGTCTAGCAGTGTATGCTACCTGCTGGCACACAGTTGAGTGTACTGTAGTGTATTTGTGCTGGTTGCAAGTTTTGAACAGGTCGGAGCAGCTAGTAATGACGATGCGGACGTCCACCGCGCAGGGAGCCCCGGGTTGCGGGATAGTTACCTGTATGAGCGGTTCATGCGCTTCAATGCCACTTTCGAAGTGTTCGCAGCGACATGAGCCTAAGCGGAAACTTTTGCAATGTGCGAGAGTCAGCCCGAGCCCCAAGCCGCCCAAGCCCGAACCGATCGATTGCAGCTGAAGGTTTCTTGGCTTCTCTGCCTATGCCCCAGATGGGCGGCAGTTGGCAAGTGCCACGCGCATCAGCCAGGAGCTCAGAGAGGCTTTGGAGGTGCAGCAAAGCGTCCGATCCTCATAGCGATTTATCCAGGCCTCAACGGTGGCCCCAACGCCGACACCCTGGCGATCAGCAGGGATCCAAGCGATGGACGGTTGCCAAATGGGCAGCACAGCCACGGCGGGAAAAATACTTGGTTTCCGTGAAAGCCTCGAAAATATACTTCTTGAATTTGATCAGTTTACGCATTGCATGCGTCTTGTGAAAAGCCCATTGGCATAGTTCGTCTGCGGGATAATTTTTGCAGTGGAGCTCACGCACTCCAGGCGCAAGTCCCGGTACCGACGCACGGGGCTCAACACCCTTCGGTGGCTCCAAGTCTCCAAGTCACAGATCGCAGGAGTGTGTATCGCATCCACGGGTCCCAGTCTCTCTGAGGCCCTCTTGGCCTTGCTGTGCATCCTTGCGGTGGTGCGGACCTTGTCCGGATCTTGTCTTGATGCTCTGTAATTGCGGCAGTTGCAAGGTCGTGAGCATGATGGAGAAGGTGCCGCCTCCATCGGAGGCTACAACGGAGAGCGCCGCACCAGCGTACAACCTCCCCCCGGGCTACGAGGACGTCACTCATCCGAAACCGACTTCTCGGGCGTCCCTCCCGGAAGGTCGGCAGATGCCCAGCCGGCCAAGGGTGAGTTTCACCCACAGCGCACCAGCATCCGCGCAGAGCCTTCCGAGCCCTGGATTTTCACAATCAGCTCAAGGCACTACCCCGAAGTCCACACCGTCCCTGCCGCCTACAGACACGGCCTTCTTACCAAGGTCGGACCATGCACCCCAGCCCCGCGAACTGCCATCAAACGGTGTGCGGCCAGGCGTCCAGACGAGCCTCCCAATCTTTCCACCGCTGGGTACGAACCCCCAGCAGCAGCCCGGGCAGCCTGGGCCTCCGAGATCGGGGCCAGTTTGCCGTGGCTAGCCGAGCAACAGACGCACTGGCAACTGGTCTCACATCCTTGAAAGCTAGAAAAGAGTGCGCCACCAGCTATCGCAGTACCAGACACATGCCTCTGACTCCTCCTTCTCCCCATCCTTTCCTGGCCTCAACGCCGATGCCGAGTGCAGCTGAAAGGTCGAAGCAGAAGTTGTGCTCTAGGTCAAAGCGGTCGGCTGCATTCTAGCTTTGTTGCCAAGACCGCTTGTCTTTCGTCAGCCATCCGATGTGCGAAAATTCCCTTTATGTCGTGGTTTTGGCTCGAGATTTCTCTCAGCGTTCTTGGTGGACCGGGAAGGGCGTTAAAGTCCCAGCCATGGACGCAGCAGGGGCCTTGCAAGCAGAATGTCGCATCCCTCCTGGAACCTCGTAAGCACAGCACGCTACACTGACAAACTAAGCCAAGAAAGCCACCCAGGGGAAGCGAGACAGATAATTAGTGGAAGTTTTGAGGACAGGATAGGACAGGGACCATGTCAGAAGAATGCAGTTACGACTGCAAGCGTGGAGAAGGAAGCCGGAAGGAACGCTGTGTCTAGGAAGGTCGATCGGTTGAGACTTGCGGCCCTACTTGGCCGAGCCGGAGTGAGAGAACGGTAGTCGCCAGTCTTCCGAGAACTGCCTGCTTTCACCTGGAAGTCAGAGCTCGTGTCTAAGAGTCATTAAGAGTCTAAGCTCCAGGGTTCTTTTTTTGGAAATCCTCGGCCAGCTATCTGGGTGCCTCTCCTCTAGGGGCTCTAGGGTTAGAATTAGATGGTAGCGCGCTATGCATATATGCAGTGGTAGCGGCGAGAACTCAAGACAATCATGCATGAGACGAGTCTCGTAGACACAATACGTGGAGCAGGCGAGGTACGAATTCTGATGATCACGATGTTTGCCTCGAAGTCTCACGACGCTGATCGATGGAGATATCTCTTGTGGAAGTCATCCTTGAGAGTTCGGATTGCATGCACCTTTCTCTTATTCAGTGTGAACCCATACCAGCAGCTTTCGACTCCACAATGCAAACCCATTGCGGGACGGCCAGACGTCGCTTTCCTAGGCAACAACCCAGCTGGCCTTCACCGGTCCCGCGCCAAACGCACGCGCACTCAGATGGGGAAATAGCCATGGGGCAAGCGTGAAAGAGATGTCGAGCAGGCCCCTTAGACCTGTGCTACTGTTCATTCACGTAGAGCAATGCATGTCGGCATGCCGTGGGGCCGTTTCCTGCATGTGCTTGTTGTCTGCAGTGATTTTTAGGGCTCAGCGCCGATTCGCTTGAGATGCGAATCGAAGATGCCGGACGAGAAACCGCGCCGTTGTTTGTCCTTCAGCACCTCGCCAGATATATTGCTGCCTACCGCGGCCCTGAAGCTGCAACGTGGAGACCTTGCTCGTCCTCGTGATCGTCTCGTCGTCGTCGCCCTCCTCGTCCTCCTCCTGCTCATCCTCCTCACTCTCGTCCTGATTGTAGTGATAGTAGGACAATGTAGGACATAAAGAAGTTCCCCCGACAGCCTAGCCGTCACCTGTCCATGGCTCTGCCACTGACCCTGTCACGCCCCGCCACAGACCCTGTTACAGGCCCTGCTTACCCCTGTCGTAGACCCTGTTGGTAGGCCTTGTCCCAAAGCTGGTATTGGTGTTTCTGGTTGTAGTACTGTCTTGTGGGTCAAGCTGGGCAGTAAGGGCACCAGTCGAGTCCCTTGTGAAAAAAGTGGTTGTGGCGGTTGTCGTGGTTGCGTTGGTGCCAGGCGCATGATTGAGTCATCTGAGCTCTCGTCTTCGACCATTGTTGACAAGGTATGTTTTCGAGTACCCGTCCTTGCCAAGTGGTTGGCAATAAAGATTACCTGATCTTGGAGGAGCAGGGGAGGAGGGCGAGGAGATGTGATTCATGACGACAACGCTGAGAAGAATAAGTTACTGCTAGTCTATGTGGCATTCAGCAGCATGCACCCCACCTTGCTTTGTCGAAAGCGCCTGCAGAAGAGCCCAGGCATATCCTCGACATACGACGACAGCCCGTTCGGTCTGCCTGAAAGCCCATGGACGTCTACTCCGGGCAGTTTAGCGAACGAGCCGCTTTCGAAGACAGTGGCCCGGATGACCGTCATGCTTGGATGCATTTGGATATCGCATTCCGATTGAGGTGGTTGTTGCAACAAGGAAAGAAGCGCTGCATCTCGTAGTTGTCCTGAATGGTCCTGACAAAGCTCGCTTTCTTCAAGGTCTTTCTCGTCCGTCATGGTGAGGCCGACTCTGTTCCGCGAGCACAGACTCGAAGCAGTTCGATGGATCAAGGAATATCTTCGGACTTCGTAGCAGGGTGGTGCATTGCATGATGTGAGCTGAAGTACAGGAGTGTGTGTGTGTGTGTGCGCGTGTTTTTTCCGCCAGCTCCTTGTGTAGAGTTGAAGGACAGTGCTTGTTGCAGTAAGTCTTCGACAGATTCACTTTTCCGATTGGTTAATGCAGAAAGAGAAGCCCCGTCCAATCACCGTGTATCCGTTCCCCTGCTACATGTGTACGAGGCTTTGCACAATGTCGCAGAAAAGTCTGCTCTGTGACTTGCCTGCGAATTTTGCCACAGTGCGAATTGAGGGATGCGGGATGTACTGTTGAGTCTGAATGGTTCCGGCGTCTGAGTTTTTGGCACCGTGCAGGCTCCTGCGTCCAGTGCTTTGCGATAACTTTGCCTGTCCTATGGTGGTTTATAGTATTAGTATTAGGTTTTTACATGTTGTATGTTGGTGGCATGGCGTGTTTTTGTTTACTGTTCCGGCATGTCACCGTAGCAAGCTCGAAGTAGTTAACTCGAATATGCAGATCGAAGCTTCGATGGAGTCAGCATCCCACGTCAGAAGGCTTATTGTGTGAGCCGCTAACAGAGCGGCAACTATCAGAAACGATCGTGGCAAGAGCTCACTCGAACGTCGGTTCGTGCCTCGGCCTTGGAGGAATTTCGGTCTGCTTTAATCCTCTTGCCTTGGAGCTGAGGCAACAGGCACTCGCCAACAACAACAACAAGACCAAGGACGAGACCTTGCATCCAGAGGCCATGGAGCCAGCCGGCCGGCAATTTCCGCGGGTCTCGTCGCGGGGTGGGTGTGTGGGTATGGACAGCCAGCGGGGCATGTACAGAAGTGCTTTAACTTTTCCGTGGACAGCTCTTGACCTACTATACCTACTGGTAGCAGTTTCTGGCGTCATGGGGCGTGAGATTCTTGATCAGCTCTTGAAGCTGAGAACCTCCAGAATGTCATGTGCCGCCTAGAAACAGGTTCAGACATTTTCCAGTGGTGTCTAGAGCTCTTGCGTTTATGCGAAGCTGCCCAGGATCGCACGAAAGTCCGCATTGAGCGACGAAGGTTTGAAAGATGCCCCGTTTCCTGTCTGCAACCGGCTGGAGCCACAAGAGCTGTACCCCAAGATTAGGCCCGCTTTTGCTTTCGCTTCTCGACGCTAGCCAGGAAAAACACGGCAATTCTCGTGATGTCCCCGAAGAGGTCAGCGTCAGGTTCCTCTGCAACCGAGGTTGTCCGCGAAAGGCAAGGAACAGGCCGTGGCCACAGTCCCTTTGGTGAATCATAGCTGATGATCCGTGACAGTGCCGGGTGGAGAGTGTCGCCGACGGTTTCATTTCAACACTCGCTACCCGTGTCCTGACAGCCAACATGAAGTTCTCTGCATGCCCATTCTGATTGGAGATCTTGGGGATCTCATGTCGCGAAGGTGGTCATGGTGTGTAGCTGGGATCTAAGGCGGCAACTATCATGAAGATGTTGCTAGACGATGCCGATTTAAAGCCGCCGGAAGCCATCTTCGTGTCACCTCTGCAACGTGCTCTACAGACAGCAGCGGTCATGTGTCTGGGCTTGCAATCACAGCTTAGTCACGGCTTGAGGTCTATCGGTTGCTAGACGATAGTGCAGCTCCGGATGCTGTCCTCCTCGCTATCGGGACTCTAGTGAGGAACAGTCGCAGCGCCAGAACTTCAGGACTCACTGGCCCGGAAGCCCTGAAGCATCGGCACTTCATTTAGGAGAGTAGTGGTCCAGTCTTGAGTCTTGTCGCGGAGGTTCCCGAACCACAGCCGCGTCCATGTCCGCAACCTCCTTCGTGAGCGATGCACCGGCTTTCCATGCGATGAGAGGAAACGGGTTTCAAGCAAGGCACCATGCCGATCCCTCGGACATGTAGGCGGCTGAGTGCTAGAAGGCGAGCAGCTGGAACAGTGAGGCCTGCGACTAGTGATGTTTTTTTGGCTCCGTGTTGGCAGGAGTGAGGGCTGGGACTTGGCCGGGCGGAAGACCTTCAGCTACATGCACCTCGGCGGAAAATTCCAAAGAGCAAGCAAAGCCATGTGACTCTTAGAGGTCGCTAGCAGGCGCAGTCCGATGCGAGACGACCTTTTGGTGCCTACTCAGCAGTCAGGAGCTTCGACGAAGACGTGGAAGATGTGGACTGTGTGAATTGTGACCTCGACGATGCCGAGGCGCGATGGACCTGCCGGAACTCCGGGGATCTGGGCGGCCTTGCAGAAGATGCACCGATGATTTTTATGGTCTTTATGGTTATCAAGGTTCGAGAGGGCCCGCACTTTTTTTTTCCCTACC
>CAJNDV010031694.1:5751-18584 GCA_905221635.1 Symbiodinium sp. CCMP2456
TTCCAGAAACCAAAAATGTAGTTACCTGCAAAATGCCTGGACTAAACCCTAAAAACCCTAAACCCTAAACCCTAAAGCCTACATCCTAAACCCCAAAAACCCTAAACCCTAAACCCCTAAACCGAAACCCTAAACCCCTAAACCCTAAACCCCTAAACCCCTAAACCCTAAACCCTAAACCCTAAACCCCTAAACCCCTAAACCCTAAACCCTAAACCCCTAAGCCACGCCGACCTTTGCAGGTCAAGGCCACGGATGCCGAGCCTCCCACTGCCACGGCCCTGGAGATCATTCAGGCGCGGTTTAGGGTTTAGGGTTTAGGGTTTAGGGTTTAGGGTTTAGGGTTTGGCTTTAAGACTTGAAGAGGTAGAGTTTAGGGTGTACCGGGAATTCTCACTAGAGGCGCTCGAAGATGTAGAGTTTAGGGTGTTTGTGGGAAGTTCGGGAATCTATAGGGGTTTTGGGAGCGGTTCACGGGCTTTTTCGGACTAATTCGAAGTGGTTTTCTGTGTGGGGCGGTTTAAAAGGCTCGAGTGGAGGTTTATGCCTTAGAAGAGCTTTACAGATCCGATACCCTTAGGGGTGCACTCTTCCTTAGACGAAATCCGGGATCCGTAGTTAGGGACTCTTCGTCGTCGCATAGATGTAGATGCCTGCATAATCACTACAGAGTACTCTTAACTTAGGGTTCCTAGTTTTATGTATGCTATGGCATACCCCGAACTTCTGACTCTATTGTAATCTTACAGGCTTCAAACTACTATCGTCCCGGGTCTGCGAGGTCTGCAGTAGCCTTCAGTTCCCGTCTCCGGGTTTGGGGGTCGCGGTGCATTAACAGAGTTCCTGAGGGTTTAAGGTTCAGGGTTCAGCGGATCCTCCATTCAGGGTTTTGGGAGTTTCTCTGTACTGATCATCTTCTGAATCGCAGGAACCCTACACTCTAAATCCTGAGCGCTCAACCCTGAGCCTGAGCCCTAAAACCGAAACGCTAAACCGTACTCGCAGGAGCAAGATGCTTGCAAGACCAAGAATCCAAGGGCCCCTTTGTGAAAACAAGTCAAAGTAAAAAGTATTGTGCATATACCCCTGATTAACAAGCCCCCCTAGCGAAAAAGGGCTCCTTATTTTCAGGAAAGGGGTTTTATTCATCAGGGGTCTGCATTATACCCAAACTCTAAACCCTAAACCCAAGCTGCTTCCTTCAAACTAAAGGCGTTTTGGAGTCTCCTGGGTATTCACACCCCCAAACTCGTCCGCAGGCAGCCGAGCCTGAAACGCAGGTCTTGGAGTTGGGTCAGGACCGGGGCTTAGAGCTTTGGGGTTCAGGGCGGAATATGGAAGCCTCATTAATATACCTAATTATACGATTTTGGGAGTTCCTTCTTATGTTTATTACAGTATAGTATAATATACCCCCAAACCGAACCCTATTCTAATTATGAAGGCCTCTACATTAGGGTTTGGGGTTCCAGGGCATTGGGATCTGGGGGTTGGGCCCTGGGTTCATGTCAGTGCATAGGGTTTGAGAGCTTGTGGGCTCTAGGGTTTCGCTCAGAATGGTGCGGACGTCTTGTAGGTTGTTTTTAACCATCCGGCTTTTTTGGGCGAAGGAGGCAGTACAAACACGAAACGCTGAACTCAATCCTCAAACCCACAACTAAACCCTAAACCTCAGCTTCGGACAGCCGTTGACATGCGCAGTCCAAAACGAGTACTTGAAGCCACAGAGCCAAAGAGGCCCGAATCCTCTAAACCCAAACCCCCAAACAACACCAAGCCGCTGTAATGTAGGGGCCTAATAATGACCTATAGTCTTTTGGGGGTTCCTTATTATACATATATAGTATGATATATACCCCAAAACCCTATTCTAACCATTAAGACCCCTACATTAAACCCTAAACCCTAAACCGTATTTGGGGAGAGGCGCTCAGTGCCCTGGACACCTACGTCAAGGGGCGGAACTCGGAGCTTCGAGCGGGCAAGAAGCTGCAAGGAGACGCCGAGGCGTCGTTTAAGGGCGCCTTCGGGCTTCTTTCGGGTTTTGGGGTGTCAGGGTTTGCGGCTTTAGGGTACCCTAAACCCTAAACCCTTAAACTAATTAAGAAGCTCTTTAGGGTTAAGGGTTTCAGGGTTTAGGGCTTTGGGGTTTTAGGGGGCCCGAAACCTAAACTCTAAACCCTAAACCCTAAACCCTAAACCCTAAACCCTAAACCCTAAACTCTAAACCTTAGACCGACTTGACTCGCAAGCTATGTTTGAGAAGCTCGGAAGACCCTGATCTCCTCATCTGCGGCTCCTAAACTTAGCGGTTTAGGGTTTAGGGTTTAGGGTTTAGGGTTTAGGGTTCAGGGTTTAGGGTTTAGGGTTTAGGGTTTAGGGTTTAGGGTTTAGGGTTAGGAGTTTAACTTTTGGGGGGTTTCCATATGAGATATAATCAGTAATTAGGCTAAAAGTGTAAATTTTAGGAGGGGTTCAGAATTCAACGGAGGGCTTCCTGGGTTAAAAGGTTTAGGGTTGAGGGTTTAGGGTTGAGGGTTGAGAGTTCACGGTTTAGGGTTTAGGGTTTAGGGTTTAGGGTTGAGGGTTTAGGGTTGAGGGTTGAGAGTTCACGGTTTAGGGTTGAGGGTTAAGAGGGGTTTGGGTTTAGGGTTGCGGGTTAGGGCATAGAAGGCCATACATGATTTAGTATTTAGTATCGTCCCTTAGAGTTCCAAGATAGTCACCCAGAACCCTATTGCAAATTCATCATTCTGTAATTATACTAGGCGGGTTTCCTTGGGGCCTGTGAGGGGCATTGGGATAGCTAGCTCCAAACCCATAAACATTAACACGTAAACTGAATTTTCACGTGTAAACAAAAGCTGCACCCCTAAAACTTCTGAGCCCTAAACCCAAAGAAGGAAGTAACAGCCACTGATTCCTGCAACCCGCAACACAAATCCTAACCCGCCAGCCCCAACTCCTTAGACCTTATAAACCCGAATGCCCTCAAACCTTCAACCTTAGCAAGAACCCTAGACCCTTCCAAGTCCGAAAGAAACCCATTAGGGTTTAGGGTTTAGGGTTTAGGGTGTTAGGGTTTAGGGGTTTAGGGTTTAGGGTTTAGGGTTTAGGGTTTAGGGTTTAGGGTTGTGATTCACCCTTGCAGAACCCTCCTCTTTCCTTGAGCGAGGCAGCTTTCAGAGTTGGCTGGTGGACCGTCTTCCTCTCCCTCCCCATCAGCATCTGGCCAATCGCACCTGAACTGCAACAGCCCTTTTGGGTTGAGGGTTTTGGGTTTTGGGTGTTGGGATCAACGAGTTCGTGGGAGTTGAGGGCTTAGGAATGCGCCACATAAACCCGAAGCTGAAAAACACCCTATGACGCAATCTATGCCGTAACTAACTACATAAATCCAAACCCCTGGACCAAAATTCAAGTTCTTTTTGCCTTTCAACACACTCTAAACCCTACACCCTAAACCCTGAACCCTAAACCCCTCAACCCTAAACCCTGAACCCTAAACCCCTAAGCAGCCTAAGCCCTAAACCCTAAACCCCAAACACACTCAGGCACTGAAGCTGCAGGAGGTCGGTAGCTTGCAGCGCGTCTTCCTCGATTTCTGGGGTTCGATGCTGCTCGGCTAAAACGAGCGGGGGGGGGGGGGGCTCTCTCGCTCTCTAGGGCTTAGGGGTTTAGGGTATAGGGGTTTGGGGTTTGGGGTTTAGGGGTTTTGGGTTTAGGGGTTTTGGGTTTAGGGGTTGCGAAGATATGGGGTCTCTCTCTCTCTCTCTCTCTCTGTCTCTAGGGCTTTCGGGGTTACAGGTCTTTACAATCAGGATCTTCATCTTGGGACTTCTATAGCAGTAGGGTTTCTCATATCTAGACACTCCCACGTCTTGGGCATCAGTTTCCAGGGTTGAGTCTTGGGATTTGGACTTCATGCTTCCGGGTGCAAGCTTCCGGGGCAACGGCGGAGGGTTGTGGCGACTTCGGGGGCAGGGAGTTTGGGGATGCGTTGGGTTTAGGGTGTAGCGATGATATGCAGAAGCTTGAATAATTACTTGGTAGTACTGTTCCTTAGGCCTTAGGGTGTTTTTTATATTAATGCTACAGACAGTAGAATGTACATCAAAACTTATCACCCTAAGGAACGTTTGGGGTTCCCTAGCCAGGGCTGGGGGAATCGGCTAAGTATGTAGGCTTTCGCTCAATTTGAATGTGACGCACTCTCAAGGGCGGGTGGAGGAACTCCTCAGGAAAGCTCCATTGCCACAAGCCAGATATCGAAGCTTCTTGCTTCAACTTGCCCCAACGCTAGCCCCGCCAAGTCCCGCACCCGAACGAGCAACTACGACCGACTATGCAGCGACATCCGAATGTCATACCAACTTTTAATCTGGAAAGGGGTTGCTGGGCCTTTGCAAAATGCACTGGTCACTAATCTACTCTTACGCACCGCAAGATCCCCTAACACACCAAAAGCAGCCCAACACCCTGAACATTCTTATCCTTGGGCAACATAGCCCAAACGCGCTGCAGAAAATGCGCCTGGACGTCTCAAGACATGAATCCTACGTTCCTTATGGTTACATGGTATAGACCCACCCAAACCCCAAACCCTATACAACCCTTTTAACCCCTAAACCTTGGACCCTGCGTGAACCCAAACCCTACACCTTAAACCCTGACAATCCTAAATCCTAGACCTTAGACCATTAGCTTACACCCTACACCCTAAAGCCTAAACCTTGGACCATTTATTGTAACCAAAACCCTACGACATAAACCCTGAACCCTAAACCCTGAACCCTAAATCCTAAATCCTAAACCCTAAACCGTGAACCCTCAACCCTAANNACCCTACACCCTAAAGCCTAAACCTTGGACCATTTATTGTAACCAAAACCCTACGACATAAACCCTGAACCCTAAACCCTGAACCCTAAATCCTAAATCCTAAACCCTAAACCGTGAACCCTCAACCCTAAACCCTAAACCCTGAACCCTAAACCCTAAACCCTCAAGTTCCTAAAAGAGCTCTGAGGCTCCTACAATTCCTTTTCTGCGTGGGTTCAACCCTGGGCGTCTCGGTGAGGCGCCTCGATCTGCGCTCAGTTTAGGGTTGGGGTTTTGGTGTGTTGGGGTTTAGGGGTTTAGGGTTTAGGGTTTAGGGGTTTAGGGTTTAAGGGTTTAGGGTTTAGGGTTCCCACAGGGAATACCCACAGGGATTCAGGGTTTAGGGTTTAGGGGTTTAGGGGCTTTAGGGTTCAGGCTCTGGGTTTGGGGTTTAGGCTGGTTTGGGGTTTAGGCTTTCAGGGTTTAGGGTTTAGGGTTTGCGGTTTAGGGTTTGGGGCTTAGTTTAAGCAGGTTTGTAAAGTTTAGGGGCTTTAGGGTTTAGGTCTTTCGGTTTGGGGTTTAGGGCAGTTTAGGGTTTTGGGGTGTCGGGTTTTGGGGTTCAGGGTCTAGGCTTGTTCAGGGATTGTTTAGGGTTTAGAATTTCCGGTTAGCATTGCTAGCTTACTGATCAAAGAACTAAATGTTTTGAGTTTCTAACATAAATTAACGATTAAGCAGTCATACTGCTGGTAGTATGAAAGTTGATGCTTATTGTCTCAGGAGTCATGATAGAGCTCATAGTTGCCAAGCATTGATTTGAGCTAATTCATATGACACTGTTTGGCGTTATAACCGTTGTCATGATTAGCGCTATTCTTGCTACTTTGTATATAAGTATATACGCACATATACGCATATATATATATATATATATATATGTATATGTATAAGTGTATATATATAAGTATATATATATATATATCATGATTGCTGCAGCATTGTTATTGGTACTCGTACACTAATTAATGCTTCTGGTGATGGTCGTGACTAGCCAGTCTCATCCCTCATGCCGTCATTGCAAGCGAAGATACTGCTGCTGCTGCTGACGGCGACGGCGACCGCAACTACACTGCCACCATCACCACATCGCCTGCCGCAACCACCACGTTCCTTATTATGATTATACTATAAAGGAGCCCAAAGCCTTCTTCTAATTATTAGGCCCCTATATTATAGGGTTTAGGGTATGTTAGTCTCCGTTTGGGACGTCTGTAGAGTGTTTGGACATTCCGAAGACAAGAGCCTTGAACAAACTCCAAGCAACAACGACAAACCAGCATTGCCTGCACTGCCTGCTGCATGGAGAGCTTTCGATGCTGAAGTTGAGTAAACTATACATGACCTCAGTGACAACCTGGAACCCTAAACCATAAACCCCAAACAGGGGCTCCCTTATACCAGGCATCACAGTGCCCACCTTGCAAGGTACACATTGGAAGGATGGCTGGGTACAGCCCTGGCCACCCTGTTTCTTGATCGCATGCTAAGGCTTTTGACAAGTTTACGGTGGTGGATTTAGGGAGTCAGGCTCGGTGTGGTTTTGGTGGCCCAGGATTTGATTTCAAGAATTGGGGTGGAGGAAATCATGAATTATGGGGCGTGAGGTTAATGGGTTTTTGTGGTGTGAGGGGACTGGCTTCCGGGGGTTTCGGGCCCCAAGCCCCTAAAGCCTAAACCCGAGCATCTCTGGGAAACACGTCAGCTTTCTGCGCCCGTCGTGGGTTTTGTGTTGTGGCCAGCTGTGAGTCGAATTCTACCCTTCTCATCCCTCGACCCTCAAGTGTTTATTCTTGAGGGGTTAGGGTATTCCCTGCCCTACGCTTGCAGATCGCGAGGTTTTTATCGGTGGTCGATTAGGGTTCGGGGTTCGGATTTAGGGTTTGGAGTTTTAGGTTTCAGGTTTTTTCAGGATTTAGGGTTTTCGCGTGCGTTTTTAGGGTATTGGGATGGTCCGGGTTTTCCATCCCAACTTTTACCGGTTTAGGGTTAGGGGCTTTTACCTCTGGACCCCTGCGAAGACGCCAGTGTATGGTATGGGAACCTGATTGGGTATGAAGCCTAATATATATGGGGTTATAGGGCCAGGGTTTCTGAATCAGGTTCCTACATTCGTCTCTATTGCAGTTCCTTTGAGTTGCATAGAGCAGTCTACGATTGCTCGCAGGATCCTATGATATATTCAGAAGCAGGATGACCACAAGAAAAGGACTTGCGTGTGAGATCCTAAACCCTAAACCCTAAACCCTACACCCTATAAACCCTAAACCCTAAACCTTAAACCCTCCTGGAGGATGCCTTGTGCCAGTCTTACCTTCATGCGCTCCTTGGGTCTGGATGTAAGGCGTCAGCCTTGTAGCCGTAAGCTGCGGACAAGTCTGAGTAGTACTGTTTGGGGTTTAGGGTTTAGGGTTTAGGGTATAGCTACTAGAAATCCTCAGGTTTCTCGGATAGCCGACCACATCATCCTAGGTAGTATAAGGGAGACCTCAAAGGGGGCCCTTCTTAACCCTACTTCTGGCTCTGACACAAACTACCGGGGGCTCGGGGCCGAACGACACACACACACACACACAAAAGTGTCTTCCCTCGACTAGGTTAGGGTTTAGGGTTTAGGGTGTTGGGTCCTGAAGACAGGAACGATGCCGTCTTTGCGGCACCCCAAGCCCTAATTCCCACACCCTATACCCCATAAACCCCGCAAGGAACATGCTGCTGCTGAACAACGTGGGGAACTGGATGGCAGGCACGCGGATGCCTTGGCCCCCAACCGCCTCGCTGTAGGACCCACAAGCCATGAAGCCATCAAGCACTTGGGAATAGATGTAGAAGACATTTAACTGGGGGTAGGATTATCCAGTTAAAGCAGCCAAAAATAAATTTGAACATGTTCGAATCTTGAACATACCTAGATATTCGAGCCCAGTGGTGCAAAGAAGCTCGCAACTCAAAGGCCATGGGCGCAGAAGTCAAAACATGTCAAACGTGATCTCTCCCCCCAGAGACTCCAGGATATTACGGGTCAAATCGCATTAAGGATCCCTGTATGATTTAAGGCATCTTTTGCTGAATGAAGCGGTCTTGGGGTCTCTGGGAACGCGCCCAGAGTTTCCAATATCTGTGAATTAAGGAATACACCTCAGATCATATTCGGGATCCTACTATAGTTTGAGGTAAGTTTAAGGAATATACCTCAAATCGTTTTAGGGATCCTACTATAGTGTAATTTAAGGTAAGTCAAGGAATATACCTCAAATCATTTTAGGGATCCTACTATAGTTTATGGTAAGTTTACGGAATTTACGCATTAGGGATCCTACTATGGTTTCGGGTAAGTTTAAGGAATATGCCTTCAACCATATTAGGGATCCTACGTACTATAGTTTAAGGTATGTTCTTTGATTGAGGTATATACCTCGAATCATACTCGGGATCCTACTATGGTTCAAGATTTCTTCCTTAATGAGGGTCTATTGAACTATTGGAATGTCTGGATCCCAACCCTAAACCCTAAACCCTTAATTCCTTAATTATGATATATTGGAATGTCTGAGTCCCAAGCCCCTAAACCCTAACCCGTCGCTGAGGGCTCTCGCCCTCCCGAGCTGGTCTTGCATCCTCACCCCTACAGATGTTCAAGATCTAAGGGCTCTTAGGAACTGGTTTTGCTATGTTATGTGTGCACAAAAATCCAGGCGCTTGGAGATATTGTTGCTAGTTTTGTTTCCGAGGGCCCGCAAAGTAGACCCCATACCCCAAACCTGAACCCTGCACCCTAGACCCTAAACCCTAAACCCTAAACCCTAAACCCCCCAACCCAAACCTGAACCCTGCACCCCCATACCCGGGACCTGAACCCAAGGCCCTAGAGTTTGGAGCCAAACGAGGTGGCTCGTATGCCAGCCGCCTCGAGTTCAACAGCACCGCCACGAATGACACTCTGGTCACTTCGAGGCTTGAGCAGTTTAGGGCCTGTATACGGTTCCTTCAAGGGCTCTTCCTACTACAGGGATCCCCTAAACCCTAAACCCTAAACCCTAAACCCTAAACCCTAAACCCTACAGGGATCTTCAAGAGTTCTACAGGCGCTTTAGGGTTTGGGTCTTCGGGATACAGGGCTCAGGGTTGAGAGCCAAGCTGCTGGCTTGCAGCGGCAGGGTTCAGGGTTGAGGAACTAGGCTTGAGGGTGGGTTTAGGGTTTAGGGTTTAGGGTTTAGGGTTTAGGGTTTAGGGCTGAGGGTGTTGGTGAAGATGATTCGATTAAGAATTGTTGGGTTTCTCCGAGGGCCAGTCAAAAGTACCTATTGCGAGCTTTGGAGTAGCACTTGTGGAGACATGTGGAGTAGCCACAAGAACCTCACTTTCCATGCTTCCCTAAGAAGGTAACCTAGGGGCCTAGATAATTACCAATACTATTTTTTTGGGGGGGGGCTCCGTATTGTACTTATGGTATAATGGACCCCAAAACCCTATTCGAATGATTAAGGCCCCTGCATTAATCTAGGAGCGTGAAGAATTGCCAATATTATCCCTCCGAGCTCCTTCTCAACAGAATTGCGCGACCATATACCCCGGGTCCCTATTCTGATCATGAAGGAGGCGAAGTGACGAAGCCTAGACCCTTAACCATAAACACTAGACTCTAACCCCCAGACCCTAAACTTAAACCCTAGACCCTAAACCCTAAACCCCAGACCCTAAACCCTGAACCCTGGGAGTTTTTGTTCGGCAGTTGGGTTTCGGTGTCTTTGGTTGGGGTTCGGACTTGGGGTTCAGGACCCTAGGTCCCTTTAGGGTTTAGGGTTTAGGGGTTTAGGGGTTTAGGGGTTTAGGGTTGAGGGTATGGGGTTTAGGGTTCAGGGTCTAGGGATTTAGGGGTTAGAATATAGGGTTTAGGGCTTAGAAGTTTAGGGATTTAGGGGTCAGGGGTATCTTGTTTAGGGTTTAGGGGTTTAGAGGTTCGGGTTTGGGGTATATGGTACAGGGTTTAGGGTTTCAGGGTTTAGGGTGTAGGGTTTTGGGGGTTTGGCTTTTAGGGTTTCTGGTCGAGGGTTAGATCCCAGCATCTGTAGCTTATGGTTTGGTTTTCAAACGGTCCAAATGCACTAGAAGCAGGCCCCCTACGTCCCTCAGCCACGGTCAAAAGTCCGCTGAACCTGAAACCCTGAGGTGGCTACCGCTCTGCAACACCAATGCAGACCTGAGCTATCATGGCTGTGTGCCCCCTGACATGTCCGGAGTACTGTTGGGTGTAGGCTCAACGATTCGGGTTGAAGCCGTGTTCATCCGGTCCTGGGGCCAAGTTTCGTCTGTTTACGCGGCTTGGAAGGTTCATGGGTTGAGGGTTTCGGGGTTTCGGGTTTAGGGCTTCGGGCTTGAGGGACTTGAGGGTTTTTGTTTCGGTGGCCTTCGGCTTTTTGTTCCGACGTGGCTGTCAAACTATGAATTCCGAAGCCCTGATACCTGCAATCGCGAAGGCGGAATCAACTCAAATATAGAAGCCTAATGAATTGCCGCTGTTATTTTTTCGGGTTCCGTATTGTAGTTATACTCAAAAGGAGCCCCGAACCATATTCTAATCATGACGGCCCCTACATTAGGGTTCGAGGGGGTCAGGGCCTAATGTAAAGGTCTGAATAGCTAGAATAGGGTGTTACGGTATATTATAGCTTCCAGCATTACAATAAGGTAACCCCAAAGCAGTATTGCTAATGATTTTGGCCCCTTTTCTTTAACCCTAAACCCTCAACAGAAAAATCTTCCGGTCTGCCAGGCATCAATTCCCGAATTGGGAACCCCAAAGCCAACATGCTTAGGGTTTAGGGTTTAGGGTTTAGGGTTTAGGGTTTAGGGTTTAACTCCTAAAGCCCTGTAAACCTTAAATCCTGCTTAGAACCCTTGGCATAGACATCTTCGTACTAAACCCCAAGCCCTAAACCCTAAACCCTAAACGCTTATAAGCCCTAAACCCTAAACCCTTATAAGCCCTAAACCCTGTACAGCACCCGAAGAGGTTGAATTTGAATACCGGCCTCATGGAAGAGGCGGAGTACGGCAAGGCCCATGGGACCCACTCTAAGATAGGGATCGGAATTGTTCGAAATAGTAGCTTAGGGCTATAGGCTTATAGGCTTATAGGGTTATAGGGTTATTTAGGGTTTAGGAATAGTTGGAGACAGTAGTTTCGGGTTTTATACGGATTAAATTAGGGCCGTTAAACCCTAAAACCTAAACCCTGAACCCTATCCTAGAATAGCCCCTTATCTTCCCCAACATAAGTGTAGTATACAAAACCCAAAACCCTAAACCCTAAACCCTAAACCCAAAACCCAAAACCCAAAACCCTAAACCCTAAACCCTAAACCCTAAACCCTATTCTAGCGATGGCGAGAGCCGTCCGGGTCGAGCTCAGAGGTTTAGTAGGGTCTACTTTTCCTTTTAAGGGCTTCTTTGAGGGATCTATAGGTAGTCCTTAAGGATCTATAGATATTCCTTTGAGGGCTTCGTCTTTAAGGGATCTTATCAAGGATTTAGTAGGGCATCCGTGTGGGGAATTAAGGATTTAGTAGGGTTTTCTTGTACATTTGGTAAGGGGTTTGTAAGGGGGTTCGACAAGAGCTGCGGCCTACACCCTAAACCCTAAAGTCTAAACCTTAAGCCTTAATCCCTTAACCTTAAACCCTGAACCTTAAACCCTAAACCCCTTGAAGGGGTGTGGACAAGAGCTACGGCCTCCGGGAGTGAAGGTTTAGAGTCGGGGTGAGGGGCTGAAGCTTTTGGATCGACATAGGGGTGTAGTTTAGGGATATAGGGTTTAAGGTTTAAGGGTGTAGTTTTAAGGTTTAGGGTTTTGGGGTTTTGGGGTTTAGTTTAGGGTTTAGTGTTTAGGGTTGTGATTTAGGGTATTTAAGGATTCAGGGGCTTTCAGTGTTGGTTTAGAGTCGAGGTCTGGGCCTGGGTCTTTGATTATAGTGCAAGTGCATGAACAGAAGCATTGCCGCAGCACATGTTTGGAACTTTAGGGATTTTTGGTGCCAATCTGGCATTGCTGTTCTCCAGAGGCAGCGGTGGTACTGCTGGACACCATCTTGTTTATGGCCATGATGCTGCACCTTGGCTGCCAAATACCCAGCAAGTTTCGTTTGCATGTTGGTGGCAACGCCGGAGTTGCCTTGTGTTGTTTGTTGGCTGATTTCGGGTATGGTTGGAGTCTTTGCATGACAAGCATCCGTGGCTGTTCGGGAACTATGGCTATGTTTTCAATCGTTCCGTCGGTTTGACCGATATTCTTGTATTCGGTAGGAGACATGAAAAATGAGGCTTGGACACACGTGTGGGAGCGAGTCAGTCAAACTGTGTAACATTTGGGTTCTGAGGTGGGCGTTTGCGGCTAAGCTCATGAGGCCGTCAAGTGCCTTCAAGCCCTCAGTAAATGTAAGCCTGAAGAAAGGTTTACGTAAATGGGAGTTTCAGAAGACTAGAGTACCTGGCTCAGAGGTCCTCATTGCAAGGATCCGACTACTGGAATTGTTTTGTGTCCTTTAGCTCCTTGTCTTCTGACACTCCCAAATCGCCTAGGTAGTATTGGGGAGACCCCTTAACGGGGACCCTTCTGAACCCTACTTCTGGCTCTCTTCGACGGGACCTTATTGAGAGGGTCTATATTATGCCCAAGGGTCCCGCTAATCCTAACTCCCAAAATCCTAGAGCTCCTTGTTTTCAAACCCTAAACCCTAAACCCTAAACCCTAAACCCTAAACCCTAAACCCTAAACCCTAAACCCTAAACCCTAAACCCAAATCAGGTTCTTCGGCTTCAACACGAATGTCCGGCTCTTCAGCATCTCCACGCACATCTACCTGGCCATGTCCTTCCTCGATCCGAGCACTGGGGCCTTCGACATTCAGCCCTCCCTGGCCGGCCGCTCAGGGCTTCGGGGTAGGGTTTAGGGTTTA
>CAJNDV010031694.1:18922-29753 GCA_905221635.1 Symbiodinium sp. CCMP2456
CCTAAACCCCTAAACCCCACACCCCATTGTACGGAGAACCCTCATCCGGCTGTGTACAACTGCAACACTACAGGCGACTTGCTAACTCACAGGGTTGAAGGAGGAAGGGTTCCGGAATGGATTTAACTGCCCTTCCCGGACTCAGGTCTTAGTGAATCGGGTTAAATTCTTGGCTTCGTGGGTCCTGAAGACTGTGCCGTTATAGTAACCTTCTGACTTACTTCCTCGAAAGGAGAAGTTTAGACTTTCAGGAGCTTTTGTATATATGGTCTTTGATTTTGTGCGTTGACCTTCTTTGGGGCCTAGTTCTTGAAGAACGCGGTTAACGTAGGATCCGATTCAGCAACCAGTATTGGTGTGCAGCTTGGGACCGTGAATGTGCCCTGCCTGGCCCTGTGCCGTCCCACACTACACTCCCCTGTGCTGTGCCCTGCTGAAAAATCGCTTGGATGAGACATGCTAACCCGTTTATATCGTCTTTTTCGAGGTTAGTTTCCGTATATCCTGGCTTTTGAAGCTGCATAAGCCTGTGCTGGCCCGCCTACAGGAAGCCTTCCAAAAATCCAGGGGCTTAGGGTGTTCGGGTTTAGGGTTTAGGGTTTATCGAGGGTTTCCAAAGCCTCCACCAACAAAGTCGCCCAAATGCTCTGGGCCATGAAGCGGCACTGCACAGGCCACGAACTATTTCATCATCGTCTCCATCTCCTCTTTGGCTGTTGTCCTCTGCTTCCTGCTGCCACGGCCACTCACATCAACTGCCCAGGCGAGGCTGCGAGATATCTAGTGCTCCTAGCCTAAACTCTACCTTGACACCCAAAATAACCTACCTTTTCAAGGATTTGCAAAGGGAAATGATAAGAAGGATCCCTAAGAAAGGTAGGTTCTACAGTCTACAGGGTCCTGCTAAACTTTGTACCAACTTTCATGAGCCTTGCGAATCCGAATAGACGGCTGTTGTTTGGGTTGAGGATATACGGAATCCAGTGCCGGGCGGGAGCTTCCTGCGGTGCACACTGTCCAATGGGCTGCACTGCCTCTTAGGGCTTTAGGGTTTTGGGGTTTAGGGTTCAGGGCTTTGGGTTTTGGGGTTTAGGGTTTAGGGTTTAGGGTTTATAAGGGTTTAGGGTTTAGGGCTTTGGGGTTTAGGGCTTTAGGGCTCAGGGGTTTTAGGGGTTGGGGGTTTAGAGGCCAAAGGTTGTATGTACTTCTTCACAGCTTCTAGCTGACGCTCTAAACCCTGCACTAAACCCTGAACCCTCATCCTACTTCCCAACCCTCGCCGAAATCGGCACCAGGAACACAAAGCCCAAAGCCTCAATCCTCAACCAAACGCATCAGAGTGACCCTTCCAGGAAGCCTTCAAGGAACCCCAAACCCTGAACCTTAAGCCGCAAACCCTGAACCCTGAACCCCTAAACCCCTAAACCCCTAAACCCCTAAACCTTGAACCATGACCCCTAAACCTCTAAGACGGTGCTTCGTACCGGTGGTCTAAAGGTCGGGCGGGTTCTGTATGGGTCTCATAAAGGGCTTCCCACAAAGGTTCTGTAAGGGCTTGCCAGGGTTTTTTCAACCCTAAACCCTAAACCCTAAGCCGTGGGTTGCTTTAGCGCTTGCTCTGGTATCCCAGGACTGTCTGGCTGAGAAGTTCGCTGCTTTTTTCGAAGCCTTTTAGGGTTTTTAGGGTTTGGGGTGTTAGGGTTTTAGGGTTGAGGGTTTAGGGTTGAGGGTTTAGGGTTTATGGTTGCAGGGTTTAGGGTCGGGGTTTAGGGGTTTAGGGTTTGGGTTAGGGTTGAGGGATAAGCTTAAATTCTCAGTAAGGGAAGCCGATCTTGAACCGCTGATCTCTTCCGAATCCCAGTGTGGCCCGAAGAGCGAATGCCTCGACCTTCAAAAGGGGTCCCTAAACCCTAAACTCTAAAAACACACTAAACCCTAACAAAAGCCATAAACCCTACACCCTAGAAGCACCATAAACCCTTAACGGTTCATAAGGATTTATAAGGGGCCTTAATACCGGAGAGCCCCACTCCGCAAACTCGAAACGTAACTTCCAAAATCATGTAGGAGGTTTCGGGCTTGAGGGCTTTAGGGTTTAGGGTAAATCCCAACCCTAGACCCATGGACCCCAAACCCTAGACCCTAAACCCGAAACCCTAGACCCTAAGCCCTAAACCCAAAATCCCCAAGCCCCTCACCCCGAAGCCTCAAACTCCAAAGCTCTCCACGTTAACAATGAGCCTAAATGATTACCAACATTATTCCTTAGGGTTCCTTATAGTATATGTATACTATAATGGCTTACGAAACCCTATTCTAATTATTAAAGGCCCCTACGTTAACCCCGTCACTGCAGCGCAAAGCCGCACTCTGCCGAAGCGACGCCAGGCTCGGAGCATTCTACTGGAGACTGGGCCCCTTGGGATGATTCTATTGGGATTTTAGGATTAGGAGTTCAGTTTAAGATGTGTGTTATATATATATATATATGTATATATACGAGAGAGAGAGAGAGAGAGAGTGAAAGTTGTGGATTTGATGTGCCATTTAGTGCTCAGGTTTGGGGTCTAGGATTTGCGGTTTCGGTTTGGGCTTTGGGGTTTAGGGTTTAGGGTTTTGGGTTTTGGGGTGCAGGATTTCAGGTCGTTGCGATTTCGAGATCCGGGCGCAGGTCTTTGCGTCGGGCATCCTCTCAGGCTTTAGGGTTGTGAGGTCCTGCATATAATATAGGGGCCTTAATAATTAAGATAGGGTTTTGGGGCCCATTATACTATATTTATATCAAGGAACCCCCAAAAGAATATGGGTAATTCTTTAGCCGGCCCCTATAGTACACTACACGGGGTATAAGGTCTGGTTCATGTCTTTAGGGTCTAGGGGTTTAGGGTTTAGGGTCCAGCCTCAAACCAGCAAGAGTCTTAACACCGAAACCCTAAACTCCTAAAACCCCTAAACCCCTAAACACCAATAGAATCTCCACAGCCCGCTCAGGGCTGCCGTGGCCATGATCTTGGAGTCCCTGCCGCTGACCTCCTCCGAGCTCTGTCGCAGCAAGGCCCAGGCAGCCATGGGGGAGATGAGCCTTCTCATCAAGGCCCGCCCATACTGGGGTTTAGGGTTTAGGGTTTAGGGTTTAGGGTTTAGGGTTTAGGATTCCCGCCCATACTGCTGATGATACTAATCCTGCATTACCCATAAAGAGGAATAGACCATACTTCCCATAGTTTAGGGTCCTTCAGGTAATGCAGGATTTATATCATCAACCCGTAGCGTTTTTTTCGGTTCACGGTTTCAGGGTTTAGGGCTCAGGGACCTTCAGGGCACTTCTGGGGCTCTCAGAAGGATTCCTAATGTAGGGGCCTACATAACTACCTATACTGTTTTGGGTGTTTTTTAGTATGATGGGCCCCAAAACCCTACTGTAATTCTTAAGGGCCCCAGATTACCAAGTTGTCATCCTCATGGGCTCTTTTAAATGGATTCAATTGGGAGTTTGAGTTTCGGGTTTTGGGTTTTAGGGTTTAGGGTTTTAGGGTTTAGGGTTTTAGGGTTTAGGGTTTTAGGGTTTAGGGTTTTGCAGTTTAGGGTTTTGGGGTTTAGGGTTTTGGGGTTTAGGGTTTAGGGTTTAGGGGTCTCGGGTTTAGGGTTTTGGTGGCCCAGGTCACCCAGTCCCAGGTCTCTCGACACGGTAGAGAGAATTCCCAAGCCCTAGAGCCCTATAGAGCCTGGCCATCCTGAAACCCTAAAGCCCTGAACCCTAAACACTAAACCACTAGAAACACCCTAAAACCCGTACATCCTGAAACCCTGAAGCCCCAAGCCCTAAAGACTAAAACTCTAGCCGCATCCCGGAGCAACTGTGTCTGACGTGTAGGAACCGCAGATCTAAGGTCTCACGGCGCACCTGCTGTCACTCGACAAATACGGCTGGGCTTTTAAAACCCTATTCAAACGATTAAGGCCCCTGCATTACTGTAGTTCTGATTTGTAGCCAATCCTGTGCGTGAAAAAGGATAATCCCACAAAGGCAACAGTATACAATACCCAAGACCTTGTTGTTGCATTTTCATAAAGTAAAATATACGATACCCCAGACCTAGTTAACATATGAAAGTAGAAGTATAATTGTATACAATATCCCAAGACCCATTTCTGATGATTAAGGCGCCAAACCCTCAGTTCCGTGCGTCCAGGATCTAGACTTCCACCTGGGTCACATGTGGTTCGAGGACCCTGGCTGAGGGCGTTGGGTTTAAGTTTTATAGGGTTTAGAATAATTTATCCTAAGCCCAAAACCCTAACCCTAAACCCTGTCTAAGTCTAGGTTTCGCATACAAGGTAAGGTGTGCATTATAGGGTTTATCTGGATTAAGATAGATGATCGAATAGGTTTTGATAGGGTTTCTATAGGGTTCATGTAGGGCATAAGCAGGCTTATATTGTTCGACGTTAATGTTAGGGCCAGGCTTCGTGGTTCCCTGATCATCTCGGAAAGGATTAGGCTGAGGGGCGGGTTCATATACGGGTCTCTCGGGGTCTAGCCTTCGTGTGGGCTGTCAGGATATCTGACTATACCTTGAGCTACCATAACCTAAACCTTATTTTAGAATTTATAGGGGCCCTGCACCCTGAAGGTTTTGTGGCAGGGTTTTTGGGCTTTGTACCATACTGCCTGAAACCCTTAACCCCAACGCCTAAGCCATGATTCCCCAAAACCCAGAAAGGGCTGGCATCTGAAGTGCAGCATGCGAGTCAGCAAGCCCTGAAACCTGCATGTTTGTGCTTGCCTTTTTGTTCCCACCCTTAGGGTTTAGGGCTTATGGCTGCTTGATTGCAGTGCCCCATGTCTCGGGATTGAGGAACCGTTTCGCCGTGGGTAGCAGGCCCTGCCCAGCCCTGAGGCCAAAAAACCCAAACGAGCGCCCTGATACTACCCCGAACCCTATATCTTAAACCCGCCGGAATGCATGACAGCATATTATAAGGCCCCAAAACTACCTGATAATTGAAGCCCGCACCCTCAAACCCCAAACCCTAAAACCCTTAGCCCTCTACATCCTACCCTATCCTACCCTAAACCCCAAATCATAAAGCCCTAAACCCTAAAACCCCAACAGCGGGGAGCGCAGTTGAGGACTTTAGCATCCTCCGGAAGCGGGCGCGCTACCGGCGCTGGCTGCAAGCCTTCTCCGAGATCTTGCAGCGCGCCGGAGTTAGGGGGGCCCAAACGGCCTTTCGTTTAGGGTTGGGTTTAGGGGGGTTTAGGGGTCTAAAGCCTAAGCCCTAAACCCAAAACCCTAAACCCTAAACCCTAAAACCCCAAACCAAAACCCTAATCTCGACGCCCGACACTGTCACACCCCGAGGGCTCGGGGTCTCACAGCCAGATTTGCGTTGGCGCCTGAAGAGGGGTTGAAATATTAGGGGACCAGCTTAGCTTGGGACTTGGTAGGTAGGTCTTAAACGGTTTAGGTTTTAGGGTTTAGGGTTTAGGGTTTAGGGTTTAGGGTTTAGGGTTTAGGGTTTAGGGTTTAGGGTAACTAGTGTCATAATTAAGTTAAGAATGATAGCCACAATTAAGGCACTTACCACTCCGAATATATTACAGCTGCGCCCTTACTTCGCACCGTCGTAGGGTTGACGACGGGGTTTCAGTTTTGGCTTTTCGACTCGGGATGAAGTGTTTTGATCGAAACACCGTGCCTTCTCCCCGATGTGCCTTCGGCCCCTGCTTCATATCTACACACACATGGGTAGTTCTCTACCCGCTGTCGGTCCAAAGAATAGTACGGCACCCTGATAAGCAGGACCGTAAAAGGGACTAAGTTAAACTAGAGAACTATCCACATGAAGAGATATGAAGTGGGGGGTGTTGGGTGAGGCTATAAGGCATCAAGATGAGGACCACGACTTGCCCACAGCCTCGGAATCCTACGCCGTCCTCTGCTCCCTCGCCCCAACCCCTGTACCGGTGGGTTGGGCCGGATAGCCTGCGGTATGTTTTGAGTTCTTCTGAATCCTATCGGGGTTTCTGGGACCGGGAGCCGTATGAGGTGTACGTCCTTTCTTAGGGTTCCTACGAAACTATGTACACCTATACTACGGCACAAACCCGCAACCCTATTCAAGTCATTAAGAACACCCAGTTTGCAACATGCCCAAGGAAGACCTCCATGCAGAACTTCGATGCAGTCTTCTGCGCAGCTGCGGCCGTGCCAACGAAGGAGCGGAGTGAAGAGGAGTAGAGCCGAATGTCAAAACCCGGGCCTTGACGCTCCTCAGAACCAGCAAAATCGCGGTCTGAATCATCAGCATCAGTTTGATTCACATGGGTAGTTCCCTAAATTAGGGTCCCCGTTTAGGTCCCCAATATAGCACGGCACCCTTATAAAAAAGGACCCCCCAAAGGGACCCTATTTTGGAAAACTACCCATGTGTTCACAGACTGGAGCTTCCAAGCTCTGGCGCTAGCCCAATGTTATTCAGACTTCTGTATGACACGGTGCCAAGAATCGATTCCAACGCAACGCCGACGGAAACTCTATTCCAAGTATACCGTCTCAATTAGAGTCCGCTGACTGTGCCTACTGTGGGGCAGACAACCACCCCTCCAGTGCCTTCAGAACAACCTCCCACAAGACCTCATTAACACCTTTTGCCTTTTTCCCTATTTTTCCTAAACCCTAAACCCTAAACCCTTATGAATCTGTGTTCAGAGTTCAGAGTTTAGGCTTCCGCGCTATTTGGGTTCAGGACAAGACCAGAGGAAGGACTCCGACCAAGTGTACATGGGATTTTTCGTAGGGTGAACGTAGGGTTTAGTGCTGAGGGTGCCCGCCCTAAACCCTAGGCCCTAAACCCCTAAACCCCTAAACCCTAAGCCCTAAGCCCGAAATCCTACACCGTGCAAAAACTAAACCCTAAACCTATGTCGGAGGAATCTGAGCAGATGCTCACCCTGCTCCCATCGCTTCGCCACCAGCGTCTTACCTGCTCCTTTAGAGTTTCGGGTTTAGGGTCAAGGCGCGAAAGCTGCCCTATATCCTAGGCCCTAATGTAGAAGCCTAGATAATTACAAAAAATGGTCCCCAGGGCTCCCTATTATAAGTAGCCCCAAACCCGAGTCTAATTATAAAGGCCCCTGACCCTAAACCCTAAGCCCTACAGTCCCTAAACCCTAAACCCTAAACCCTAAACCCTAAACCCTAAACCCTAAACCGTAAACCGTCTAAACCCTGAACCCTGGAACTGGGCTCTGGAGTATGCAACGCTTGCGCTGGTTCGTTTTGGACCTGGTTTCCTTGGCGGCTTTAGGGTTTAGGGACTTTTGGGTTTAGGATTTAAGGACTTTAGGGTTTAGGGACTTTAGGGACTTTAGGGTTTAGGGGCTTTACGGTTTAGGGTTTAGGGACTTTGGGGTTTAGGGACTTTAGGGTTTAGGGTTTAGGGACATTATGGACTTTAGGAACTGTCTTGCAGTGCAGGCAAGGAAGGGCAACGGTTTTTTTCTCGTTTGCCGCCTCTGATTTTAGGTTCTCATTTGTAGTGATGGCTTAAAGGTTTAGGGGTTTGGGGTAAGGGGTTTGGGGTTAAGGGTTTAGGGTTTGGGTTTGGGGTTAAGGGTTTAGGGTTTGGGTTTAGGGGTTTAGGGTTTAGGGGTTTAGGGTTTAGGGTTTAGGGTTCAAGGGTTTAGGGTTTGTCGCTGATGATACGGAGAATAACCAATGCTACCATGAATACGAGGAAGAGAACAAGAGTGAGACCCTAAACCGAAACCCTAAAACCCTAAACCCTAAACCTCTTAAGGAACCCGCTATAATAAGACTTTGTGTATCGTTTTCTGTGTCTTGAACTTGGCTTTCTGCTGGAGAACCAACATGATCCCTAAAACCTAAACCCTTTTACCCTAAAACCCTAAAGCCCTAAACCCTAAACCCCTAACCCCTAAACCCGAAACCCTAAACCCTAAACCCTAAAACCTAAACTCTAAAACCCTAAAACCCTAAACCCTTAACCCCTTTAAGGAGCCACTTATATCGTTGTCCGGAGAACCAAGGTGCTGCCTCGTCTCCAGCACTCTGACTGCCCTGTTGGCCGTCTTGACCTCAGCAGAAGGGTCATGGAGGGGCCTTGATCATTTGAGAGGGTTCCTTTAAAAGGGTTCCTTGAAGGGGTCTATAAGGGCTACTCTAAGGGTTTAGAATTTTGGTATGATCAACCCCAAAACCCTATCAGATTACCAAGGCCCCTAAACCCTAACCAGGAACCACCAAAATAGTGTAGGTAACTACCCTAAACCCTAAACCCTAAACCCTAAACCCTAAACCCTAAATAGAAGGTTTAGGGCTCATAGGGTTCAGGGCGCAGAGGATCTAGGGTCCAGGGTCTAGTCCAGGGTGAGGGGATTCGGGTCCAGGCTGGGGATGAGGGTTTTGGGTTTGGGGGTTCGGGGTCTGGGGCTTGGGGATTAGGGTCCGGGGGGTCTCGGGATTAGGGTCCGGGAGGTCTGGGGATTAGGGTCCAGGATTTGGGGGTTTGAGGATAAGGGTCCGGGGGGTCTGGGGATTAGGGTCCGGGAAGTTTTGGGTTTACGGTGTTTAGGGAACGAAGCAAAGGCAGCAAAGTGGCTTTTGGGCTTGCAGGTCGAAGGTTCAAGGCCGAGGATCAAACCCGAAACCCTCACCCTAAGCCTATGAATCCTAAGCCCTAAACCCCTAAACCCTATAAGCCCTAAGCCCTAAATCCCTAAACCCTAAACCGCCTATAAGCCTATGCTCCAGGGAGCTTAGAGCTTATGCCTTAAACCTTAAACTCTGAAAGCTTAGGCTTTTAGGGCTCCAGGTTTAAAGTTTACGGTTAGGCTTTAGGATTAGGGTTTAGGGCTTCGGGGTTTCAGCGGCCCAACATCCCCGAACATCCCCTGACCCGTTCGGATCCTGCTGCAGCTAGAATAGGGGCTCAAAGAATTCGACTAGGATTTTGGGGGTATACTCCAGTAGAGTTATATCGGCGCTGCAAGGGTTTTTCGGCACTACTTATCCCGTTCTCCACACACGAAGCCCCGAGAATTTGTATTTTTGTGTCGAAGGCAGACTTCTACGCCAGCGGCCAAGCCCTGTGCCCTCGGTTCAGTGAACACCGAGCGGCAAACCCTCTAGACTCTTGAGTAGTTTGGGCAGTTCTCCAAATTAGGGTCCCTTTTGAGGTTTCTTAAAGGCATTTGGAAGGGTTTCTATAATATTTCTATAAAAGTTTTTTTTGGGTAGTATGATACTGTTCCTTCGGCGCTATATCAACCCCTTTCAAAGCCTGAAAAAGTTTCATTTCATAAAGCCTCAAGCTAACTTAGCCTATACCCCTCCAATCTATAAAGGCCCAACAGCCTTCAACGTCGAGATGCCGTGGCAGGTGAAGACCCCGGACGAGGTGAAACCGGTGGTCGATGTCCTGATGGAGAAGCGGGAGGCCCTAAACCCTAAACCGAGGTCTGCGGGGATGTCGGGGTTTGGGATTTGGGGTTTAGTTGTAGGGTTTAGGTTGTAGGGTTTAGGATTTAGGGTTTAGGGTTTAGGTTGTAGGGTTCAGGTTTTAGGGCGTAGGATTTAGGGTTTAGGGGTTTAGGGTTTAGGGTTTAGGGCAACCCTGAACCCTAAACCGTGTAGCCAAGGCCCTAGTCCTTGAAAGCCCAATCCCAATACTTCCAGCTCGACGTTTCATGCAGCAAGGGAAGCATGCCCCACAGACTAGGGTCTTTAAGAACTATGAGGAACTGAAGCTGGTAATATAGGGGCCTGGATCTGTTCATAGTAATCATATCGAACCCAAGTATACTAGTTCAGGCCCCCTATATATTGCGGAACTCACCACCATGGATTCGAGACACTCCTGCGGCGCAGGCCCTGCAGCAACAGCTGGCGGTGGAATTCTCGAAGGGCCAGCAGTCCGATCAGCCACTTGCATTCGGGTTTAGGGTTTAGGGTTTAGGGTTTAGGGTGTAGGGTTTAGGGTTTAGGGTTTAGGGTTTAGGGACCAGGTAGCCCGATACCCCTCCAAGAATAACCGTACTTACTTCAAGACAGGGCTTGTTGAGGGTTGAACGGGATTCTATCAACCCTCTAAAACAAGGAATATGCCTGAAGCGACCTCAGAAAAGGGTTGTAACAGTTGTAACATGGTTTTACAGAGATGATCTATGTTTTAAATTCAAGAATGGGTTCGGGAGCTGTTGTTCCAGTTTGAGGAACATTCCGAGTAACATGTCCTAACTAGGGGATTTGGACATGAAGAGTTTTAGAGGGTTTTCTCGCAGGATGTTATGTGTCAAGGTTCGGGGCTTAGGTGTTTGTGTTTAGGACTTTAGGCTGGGTTCCAGGTTGATTGTTTCGGGGTGTGACGTTCCATGTTTAGGTTTACGGTGTGGGGCTTTAGGATTCTTGAGCTTCTGGGGTGCTTGTAGGGCTTGGAGTTTCAGGTAGCTCGTTGAAGAGCAGCCGATGGTAGTCCTGACCATAGGAGGGAGGACGTACCCACCTGTCTTTTGGTAGGGTTTAGGGTTTAGGGTTTAGGGTTTAGGGTTTAGGGTTTAGGGTTTAGGGTTTAGGGTCACAGCCTAATCCTATCAGGTTTGTCTTATATAGGCTTCAAGGTTCGGGGTTTACCTATAACTCTTGGGATGTGAGCTCTCGGATCGGCCATGCCGGCATGACTGAGCTCGACTGTGTGTCCTTTTTAGGCGTCGAGGTCTCCATTGCCCCGGAAATTCCAAGCCCAGATCCCCAAACCCTAAACCCCTAAAGGGTTTAGGGTTTAGGGTTTAGTACGAAGATTACAG
>CAJNDV010031695.1:514-15036 GCA_905221635.1 Symbiodinium sp. CCMP2456
GGAACCTAAGGGAGTACTAGGGAGAACTGGGGAGTACTGGGTTATATACCCCCCTTAGAACCCCCTCCCTTAAGGATTCCATAAAAATTCGAGCGTTGTAGGATTTAGTTTGGAACATGGCTTGCGGCTGAACAGGACAGAGGGTTCTGGGTTTGAGGCTTGTTGGGGGGCCTAATTATTTAATTTCCCTTGCTGGGCAGCAACGGGGAAAGATTGGAATCAGGGTTTCGGGTTCACAGTTCAGGGCTTCGGGTTTGGCCCCGCACTTTTCGGGCACACCTTGCAGCTTTCTAAAGCCCTGCAAATAAGGCCTAAGAATCAAGCCGTAAACCCCAAGTGCCTGACAACATACGAATTCAAACCCCGAAACTACACTCCCCAAAACGAAAGAAAACTAAACCTTGCACCCCAAAGAAACCCTCCGAAGCCCCGACAGTGCCTCGTAGGCGTTACGCAAGCGCTGCTCCTCTTCTTTGGAGGCCCTGACATCGGGTGTTTAAATAGGTCGATCTGGTTTGTATAGGGTTTGTTTACGGCTTTGGGTGTGCTGAAGCCTTGCATAACCATTTGAACAAGCTCGCGGGGTATGTTATGGAATATACATACATACACACACACACATACATACATACATACATACATACATACATACATACATACATACATACATACATACATACATACATACATACATATATGTACTATGTGTATATAATACATATATTACATTTATATGTACATATCATTAGGTATGTGTGTATATATATAAATACGGACGATAAGGAAACACTATCTCTAGACATGCAAATCTAGATAGGCAGACCCCGGATGTAGAGCCGTCAGACCACGGGTCTGGGATTGAAGCCTTCAGGGCTGGCAGAGGAATGGAGAGGCCCAAGACAGCATGGCCCCTTCCCAGAGTTCCTAAACCCCACGGTTTCAAGTTTAGGGTTTAGGGTTTAAGGTTTCGGGTTTAGGGCTTCAGGTTTAGGGTTTTGGGTTTTTCGGTTTAGGGTTTAGGGTTTTTCGGTTTAGGATCATGACATGTGACTCGAGCGAAACGGGGTTTGTTGTGCACGGAGAAACGAAGGGATGCTCCCTCCTGGATAGCGTCTCATCTTGAAGAAGTCGCCCCAGCTGTTCTCGGGCTGGCACCGCGCCGGGTTGAAGGTACATGGTGCCCTAAACCCTAAACCCAAAAACGTTAAACCGTGGACGGTGCCGCCGCATGCGGAATGTTCTGATCAGCTTCTTGAAGGAGTCGTTGTAGTTGGTCTCTGGCTGATCCCGCCCTCGGTGTCGTTGCGATCTCGAGCCGCCCCATCATGATTGAGAATAATAACAATAACAACCATAATAACAAGCATCATAATCATCATCGTAATCAGCAGCATAATATAAATAAAAGGCCGAGGGGTCGAAAGTTCAAATCGCTCGACCACGGGTCCCTAAGCCATTGCAGGATTTTGTGGCCCCAAAGCCCTACAAATTTAGCAAGATAAGCCATCTGAGTTGCGAGTCCTAGAAACGCAGGCGACAATATCATCCTAAACTCCTATACCTTAAAACGCTAAACCCTGAACCCTAAAACCCTCAGCCCTAAACTAGTGAACCGTAACGCTAATCCCAACAAAAAACCCAAAACCTCAACCAACCCCAACGCCTAAAGCTCAAAACCCTACACCCTCAACCCTCAAACCCGAAACCCTCAACCCTAAACCCTAAAACCCTAAATCCTCAAAACCGCTAAGATCAAGGCCTCAGCGCATCCAGCAAACGTGACCGTGGAGACAAGGACTCGGTCGCACTGCAAGCCGTGGAAACTGCCGACCTAATGTAGGGCTTGGGGGTTTGGGGACCTGGATTTGGGTTTTTAGGGTTTAGGATTTAGGGTTTAGCATATAGGATTTAGAGCCATATAGGGTTAGGCTGTAGAGTTTTTCAATTCAAAGTTAAAGATTTGGGGTTTGGAGTGTTCCTTTCAGGGCCCTACAAGGGTGATGTAGCTTTCAGGCTTAGAGCAGAGAGACTTTCTAAGCTTGAGCGCTTGAAGGCTTTGGCGGTACGTTTCGGAAGTGATGTCCCCTAAACCCTAAACCCGAAACCCTACACCCCTAAACCCTAAACCCGAAACGCTAAACACCTAAACCCTAAACCCTAAAAACCGCCCCAAACCCTATAATCCTAAATCCTACACCCAAAACCCTGTAACCCCAAATCCTGAACCGCAAATGTCGGCTGCGGATCAGCAATTCCGGCTCGGCCTGCTCTCGCTTCTTCGGATCGCCGTCTGCTGTAGTACTTGAGAATGTTGATGGTCTTTAGGGTTGCTTAGGGTTCGGGTTTAGGGTTTAGAGTTCTCATTGATGGGCTTCAGGGTTGCTTGTTGTCTGTGGTTACGATGACTTGGCCCTAAAACCTACACCAGTGCTTGCAGCTCCGCCCCGCTCAATCGCGAGAGGGCCCAATCCTCAGTCCTGGCCCAAACTAGGTGGCACTTTGGGAAACTTCAAAACCTCCCTTATGATTCCTTTGGAGGTATCTATTCGTAAATAATTTTGAAGGCCCCAAAACTACAACCCAGCTAATCTAGCGATCGGAACAAATGAGTAATCATGTATCCTCTTAGTATCTAGATGCTTATACTACAATATTCCCAGCATGCGAAGCGTTAGGCACAACACTCACTAGCACCACTCCACATACTCGCCTCGAAGCCACTTAGCGGCCCCCTATGCGTTTAACCCGAAATCCTACACCCTAAATCCTAAACCCTACATCCTAAAACCTAAACCCTAAACCTTAGACCCTGCATGCTGGAATCCTCGACCGTAGGCCCTAAGGGCCCTGAACCCCAAAAGCTGGGGAGCTCTCCGAGTGAAGCTCTGAAAGCTTTAGCACCCAGCCCCTACACCCGACCCGAAGCCCCAAACTCTAAGACATCAAGCTTAGCGTTCAGGGTTTAAGGGTTTCGGGTTTAGGGTTTAGGGGTCAATATAGGGTTTAGGGTTATATGGTTTAGAGCACAGGGTTTAGGGTGTTTAGGTTGAGGGTTTAGGATTGTGGGCATGTTATAGGGTGAAAGGGCTTTAGGACTCTAGGGCTCCAAGGCTATAGGCTATAGGGTTACACGCTCTAGGGGGTTATAGAGTTTTGGTGACAGAAGTGTTGAATCCAGAGGGTTTGGGGCTTTAGTCAGGCCGGGTGGCAAGTCTACCAGCACGGGCTCCTGCAGAGTGGCGGGAACAAATCAAGGCTTCCCCATCCTTTTGGGTATAGAAACCCTAAACCCTAAACCCTAAACCCTGAAACCCTAAAACCCTAAACTTGCCCTAAACCCTAAACCGTGAAACCATGAAACCCTAAACCCTAAAACCCTAATACCCTAAACCCTAAAACCGGACAGTCCCCCTTCCAGTACTCCGGCTACCACCCTGGCCAGGCTCCCAGACCTGCAAGCCGAAACCCTACACCCGACATCCTAAGCACGGATGCCCGCCGACGGTTTAGGGTTTAGGGTTTAGGGTTTAGAGTTTAGGGTGCTTCAGGCTCCACCCCCACCCACCTCCACATCCCTGAACTTCGGGGCTTGTGCATGAAGGGTTGGCGAAAACAAGATCCTCCGAAGAGCCGAAGAGCCTCGGGGATCGAACAGCAGATACATAATGTAGAGCTCGGAATAAATACCACTACTATGCCTTGAGGCTCCTTGACACAGCTGCACTGTGAGATATCCCAAACCCTCAGTCTAGTCGCTGAGTGCTAGGATGCAGGCGTGGGCTTCGCAGTGAGAGTCTGGGAAGGGGTGGGGAAAGGCTTAAGTTTCAGATTTAATGTGGTAGGGATCTGAGGCCTCACCGTCTGCAGTGCCAACACCCTGAACCTCAAAACCCACAACCCCATGCAACCCCCCAACTACCCTAAAACTCTCATGCCACGAACTTCAAACAACGCTAGCTGCCTGCTCGGGTAATGTCACAACGCGACTGGAACCCAGCGTAACCCGCTGGACCCTCACTACAGAGACGCCTAAGAGCAAGCCCAAAATTCAAACGAAGAAACCGCCATTAAACCCTTGTAGGCACAAAGCCTCTAGAAAATGTTGTATGCAATCCGAGATAACACCCTAGAAACCTTTCAGAACCCCTACCGAAAGCCTTGTAAATGCATGAAACTACGGAGCCCAATTAAAACCCCAGACCACAAGCGCTTAATAAACCAAAAAGATGCCCTGGAGCCCCCTCAAACCCTGCAAAGCCGTATAATGTGGGGCCCTAAACCCTAAACCCTAAACCCTAAACCCCTGACAAAGCCTTAGAGTTGGGGGTTCAGGATGTCTGGTTGCAGGGCTTGGTTTCGCAGGGTTAGGTGTATGCTGAACTCCTTTCCCTTGTTGAGTCCGAGCTCTGGTAGGAAGGCCGCTTAGGCTTGGGTTTTAGGATTTCCTTTAAGGGCCGCTCAGGCTTTGATTTTAGGATTTCATTTAATTAAGGGCCGCTTAGGCTTTGGTTTTAGGATTTCCTTGAAGGACGAAACCCTAAACTTAAACCCTAAACCCTAAAACCCTAAACCCTAAACCCCTAAACCCGAAACCTTAAACCCTAAACCCGTTCCTTTAAGGAACCCGTTTGGGACTTTCCAAACATGGCTCCTCCGCCTTCCTCGTCCCCAGAGGCACGGTGGGATTGTGCCGGGTGTCCGTCGGAGCCTCTGCTCTTCTGTTTACATTTCTTGGAGGGTTTAGGGTTTAGGGTTTAGGGTTTAGGGTTTAGCGTTTAGGGTTTAGGGTTTAGGGTTCTTCGAAGGTTTTGTTGTATAAGTTTTGACACACTTTGGGTTTGAGGGTTTCGGGCTTGCGGCTTTAGGGCAGCATAGCTCAAAGGCTAGTTTAAAGATGTAATTTATGTCTGTGGCTGCTTCTTAGGTCATCTGCGCAGCGATGTATTTCTGGTGCCTTGCGGTGCTGTTTTAATGGCGCTTCGCCCTTCGAGCGTTTGTCTAGCCACTTGTTTATCCTCTGGCTGAGAGCATTTTCGTATGACTTTGAATTACAGCCCTATGCAAAGTGGCATCTATCCTAGCACTATAATAGCTTGTGTTGCCGGCATCATGGCAATCTGCAAAAAGTGTGTCCTTTGTGGATGTCCCGAATATCGTACAATTTAGTGTAGCTTGTTGAAATCCTCTTTAGCTGAAACTCCCATCCAAGCTCTTCATCGGATCTTTAGTATGCCATAAAGACCCGAGTAGAAGGGACCCCGAAGTAAAGACATCGGACACAACTTAAACCCCATAACATCCTTTTATAATAAGAAAGAAGCCCATGAACCCCTATGAAGCCCCTAGACCTAGGAAACTAAACCCAACAATACCCTGAGCCCCTATCAAATTCCAAACCCTATAGAGACACCAGTAGAACCCTGCGACCATCCGCGCTGGGATCATTTGGGGGTTGGGGCTCCTTAACGAGGCTCTGATCGAACAGAAAGACACCCGGAACACTAAACCCGACCCTAAAAACCAAACCAGGACCCGTCGGAAACTTGGAAACACAAGCCTTCTTCGTCCACACCACCCCTGAAATCCCAAATTCTGCAAGCAAAGCCCCATGCGCTCAAAAGTTTTTAAGCACACTCAAAGCATGTACTAGCAACTCCTTAAACACCAAACTAAAGATGCCTTCCACAATGCCACCTAGCAAACCATACACCCAAAACACCTAAAGCCCTAAACTCGAACTAAACCGAACAGCCCAGAAACCAAATCACAAAAAAATCACCTGGGAGCACAAGCATGAAAGAATCTTAGCAAAAAATCTCCTAAACCCTAAACCCTAGTCTTACAAAACGAGGAAAGGGCCTCAGTCTCCGATTCCCCGTCGCTGCCCAGGGCGGGCGGTGCAGAGGGGACGAGAACGGAGGCGAAGGGCCTCAGGATTTGTTTTAAAGCGCTCCTTTTTCGGTCCCCAAACCCCGTAGGGTGAGCGAAGGGTTTGGGGGCTTAGGGATCTGGGGTCTTGGGTTTAGGGTCTAGGGTTTCGCTGTTTTTTTGTGAGAGCTCCTCTTCTGACTGCTGCTACGACTAGCAAATTCATTGCCAGGAGGGGTTTATGGTTTAGAGGGATCCTGTACACGGTTCTATAACGGCTCTGCGAAGGATTAAAGCGCTTAGGCACGAAATGGATTAGAAAAGGGTTGTGACATATATTCTGCTATGATTGCAACAGGGGCTATGAGGGAATACTATTTGGGGTGGCGAACCGGATTCTACAGTTTGGAACGTGGGGTTTGGGTCCAGGGGGCCTAAACCCTAAACCCTGATTCCTAACCCCTAAACGGGGTTCAAAGGTTGCAAGAGTTGAGATTCTTGAGCCCAAAAGACTGAGCCATATATTGTAAACCTCAAACTAGGGTTTAGGGACCATAAATGAAAGTGTGCAGACTGCAAGCCCCATACGCTCTCAGCAATACAAAGCTCTATTGAGCATGACCAGTGGATATTGAGGGCTATTTGGGCCGCCAAACACACCGAAATGGTCACTGCCTCAGGATGAACAGCCAAGGCAGTCTGGGTCGAAGTATGTACCGCATGTGCAAGCTTACCCAATATTGTCAGGTGTCCTGCTGATGTCTTTACTTCGCAGGAGGACAAAGGCCTTCCCAAGCCTGCCAAAAGCTGTGATGCACTTTCTATCGGCAGGGTCCTGGTCTCTCGCTTGTTTTGGGTCGCTTCGTAGATTTTGGCGTCGGCTCCCAGAGGCCATGAGGTTCCACCTGGCTACGGTTCCGGCTCCCACCGTTTGCCCAGGCTATGAAGACGAGCCTGTCTACGCAGGTCCATAGCCGTTGCTCGCCGCCGGCTCTACTGTTCAGGATTTCCGCCCCCACTCCCGGCGGAGGTAGTGCTAGGGTTTTAGGGTTTGGCGTTTGGGGTTTAGGGTTTGCGGGCTTTGGGGACTGGGGGTTGGGGTTTAGGGTTTAGGGTTTAGGGTACACTACCAAACAGCCCCACAATGAACTTGACACGAGCGGATCACAAGGCTTCAGGTGTGCATGAATTTGATCCGAGGCGCAGATCATCTTCATCCTCGTCCACGACCTTCGGAGTGCAGCGGTCAGTGTCCAGGGTTTTGCAGGTAAGGCGGCTCTGGGGCTTTCCGAGTGTAGGCGCAGAGCGTAACTCAGGTCTAATGTAGAAGCCTTAGTAATTAGAGTAGGGTTTTGGGGTATATTATACAACAATAATAATAACAATAACAATAATAATAATAAGGAGCCCCATACAAATATTGTTAATTATTCAGGGCCCTATAATATAGAAGCCCGTCTGAATGCCTTGCTTGTTCTTGAGCTTCAGAAGAACATGCTTCAAGGAAAAGCAGTGGTCGCCGGGCCCCTACCAAAGACCTAAAGTGATATGAACCCGTAAAGCCGCAAGTGCTTCACTCCCCCGGGGCCCTTTCCAAGCAAGAATGGCCCAGGGCTTCGGAACCCGAAACTGATTGAAAGAAATCCGCAGAAGCAGTACGAACGAGGCCTGAATACTTACTAGTACGATTCCTCAGGATTCCGTACCATTAATGTCGTAAAACATGTCCCAAAGCTGTAATCCAGAGATTCTGGAACCCCTTATTGCAAGCGATAAGCCTGAAACTATAGATGGATCCATGATTTTGGATACAGTTCTTTCGGGTCTCAGGGTGATCACTTTCCCAAACAGAGCACACCATGCTCCTTGATGAAGGAGAAAAGTCCTCAAACTGGGGAGGGCCTGCGCATAGTCTTTGTGAAAGGACCCGAAGCACTTAACCTAGCGCCACTCAAGAAGGGAAGAACTTCGTCTCTTAGCCATGCCACCAAAAATCTTATCGGAGGCCTCAAACGCTGGGATGAAAGTAGGTAGGATTAAGGATCCCTCATAGAAGGACACTTTATTTGGAAATCTCCCACCTACTTTCATCCCACCTTTTGAGGCCTCCGATCTTAGCAACCCCACGACGTCTCCACCCCGGTCTAGGCTCCCATTTTGCGGGAACAGTTTGCCCGAAACCCTAAATCAAAACCCCTAGATCCTGCAAGCCCTATCCGGTCAACCTCAAACCGCAAAACCCAGATCCCTCTTCGAATCCTTACTCGGGTTCAGGGCATTCGGGTTAGGGGTTCCGTAGGGCCTGGGGAACCCTACACAGGAACCCTAAAGCCTAAAGCCTAAACCCTATGTAAACCTTAAGGAAACCCTAACCCTAAAGCCTACACCCTAAACCCTACGGGAATCATAAACCGTAAAACCCCTACCCTTAAACCCTAAACCCTTTGGGAACTCAACAATCTAAACCGCTAACCCTTAAACCCTAAACCCCTGTATAGGGAACCCGAAACCCTAAACCCTCAAGGGAACCGTAAACCCTCCCCAACCAACCCGAACCTCAACCTAAACCCTTAGGGAGGTCCTGTTTGTAAGGGTGCCGTACTTTATTCGGAACCTACAAAGGGACTCTAATTTAGAGAACTGCCCAAATCCTAAAGCTAACGCCCTCAACCCCTGAACCCTAAACCCTAAACCCTAAACCCTAAAACCAAGAAACCTCAACCCCTAAACCCTAAACCCTAAACCCTAGACCCTAAACCCTAAACCCGAAACCCTAAACTCTAAACCCTGAAGGGAACCCTAAAGCCCAAGCAGTCGAATCTGTGAGCCTTGAGACCTGGCAAGGTCAGGTCGTCATGGGCAAAGTAAGGCATTCCTAGGCCCTTTTGGCCGGAGGGTCTAGGGCTTTAGGGCTTTAGGGCTTTAGGGTTTTAGGGTTTTAGGGGGTTTAGGGTTTTAGGGTTTTAGGGTTTTAGGGCTCTGGGGTTTTAGGGTTCAGGGTTTAGGGTTTAGGGTTTAGGGTTCAGGGTTTCGGGTTTAGGGTTCAGGGTTTAGGGTTTGGGGTTCAGAGTTCAGGGTTTGGGGTTCAGGGTTCAGGGTTTAGGGTTCAGAGTTTAGGGGTGCTGGTGAGTTTGGAGGCTAGGGCTGTTTAGGTGTTCGAGCTGAGGTGTGACTTAGGATTGAGCCCTACGGCTTAAAGGGGTTTAGGGTTTAGGGGTTCAAGAGGTTAGGATTTAGGGTTTAGGGTTTAGGGGTGTAGGGGTTAGAGCTTAGGGTTTAGGGTTTAGGGGTTAGGGCTTATAGGGCTTTGGGTGTGGAGGCTCTCTTTCTCTCGCAGGTCGCGGTGGTTAAGTGCTCGGCTAGTGCTTGGGTTGAAGCGCTTGGGGAATTCCGAAACCCCCCATATCCAGATAGCATCAGGGCCTGAACAAGTGGATCACGTTCTCTGTATGTTGACCTACTTGGCTAGGCAACCTTACACAAGGGCGCTACACATGAATGCTAAACCTTGATGTTTGCTGCACTGGGCTGCGCAGTGTGCAAAGCTCTGCTGGAGCCAGGACACAACATCTCGCACTCTGGCCAGGTCGGGATGGTGGGTATCGAGGTCACGAGCCCTTTGGGATGAAAGTTTAGGGTTTGGGAACTATTTCACTCAGAAATTCTTCAAGCCTTGTGGGCTTCTGGGGTGTAGGCGGCTTTGAAGCTTGAACACCAAGGTTTTGATGAAACGGCAGATACGTGCACAGCTGGGAAACAAAATCACAAACTCCGTCGACTCTAACCACCAACCCAAAGCCCGAAAGACTCAAGCCACACTCTAGGGGCCTTAATAGCTGTAGGGCTTCGGGTTGGGTTTAGAGGGCCCTTCATGCTTCGACTTTTACTGTAACTTTGTTGGGGACATAGAGTGACACTATTGGATAGTGTTACTGGTTCTCCAGACCCCTGTTTTATGCGGCTTTAAGATTGGGGTTTTGGGTTTAGGGTTTAGGGTGTAGGTTGGGGTTCAGTTGACCCTGCGTAATTGGAGGTACACAAGCAGATACAGTGCCACTCAAGTCTACTCGAGGACGGACACTCGTTGCGACAACGTATCATCACCATCCCCTTCAAGCTCGAGCCAAGACCAATCCGAATTGAACCCGGCGATGTTCATCCCCAGATACCAACATCTCCGAAAACAGGACCCTCCGAAGTCTTCAAGAAACAGTAGCACTCTGAGTATGTCACTCATCGCCGTACCATAACCAAACCCGCTCTGACCACCACCACCATCAACAACATCATGTTCTTCTTCTTCATCATCATCATCATCATCACACAAGCAACCAAAGCAAGACCAGCAGCTACAACAAACAAACCCAAGAAGTCTACATACTAGTCGTAAACCTGGTGGAACCATGAATACCACTGTTCTAACCTGGCGTCGCGTTGGAGGAGGGTCGCTTCGCGAAGATATCCATCGAACCTTCCTGACAAGATTCTAAACCGAAGGCATCTGAAAACCCTAAACCCTAAACCCTATTTTATTTGTCGATGCAAGCCTGACACCCGTGAACCCCCTGAAGCCCCATTGGCGCGTCTGCAGGGCGCGGGCGAAGAGCCAGCTTGCGATAGGCGGAGCGGATCTCGGTGGAAGGCTTGATGGTTTAGAGTTCATGGTTCAAGGATTTAGGATGTACGAGTAAAGGGTCTGCAAGCTTCAGTTTCAATGTTTCGGGTTTGGGGCTGAGGGGTTGAAGGCTTGAGGGTTTAAGTGCTTAGGATTTGACGGTGCTTTAGTCTACACGTCTATTTTACAAGGCTATGTCAGGGCTTCAAAGTGCCCAGCATCGCTTCCTTGGGGGGAGAGCTCAGCCGAGTGCAGAGATCGGGTTTGCTCACTCGAACCCTAAACCATAAAACCCTTAACCCTGTGCGCCACACTCGAAAACGTACAGTTTCCTGCTGACTGCATGCTCCGTCCTCCCAAGAATCACCACCATTCTATCAGGCTTCCATAAGGTTCCTAGAAGGTTATTACAAGGGTTCCAGAAGGATACGTTAAGGGTACAATTGAGATGTTGCGGGCGTTTAGGTTACACTGTTCTGGGGTGGGAAAACAGGACACCAGGAGTTGGTGCGCCCGGACTCAAGACCTTTGGGATTTCTCCGGTGTCAACCCGAGGTCTCAAAAGCAACTCGCAAAAACACACCTAGCTGGCGCAAAATGACATCCGCCATGATTGTTCAGCATCGTCAAAGATAAGCATCACACTTTGCAGCGGAAGCTGTAGCAGTAGCAGTGGCACCACTAGTAAGTAGTAGTCGTCGTCGTGGGTGGTGGACGTCGTCCTCGTCGCAGTAGTAGCAGTAGTAGCAGATAGAGGTAGCAGGCAGCAGGCTGCGGGTAGCGTAGCCGGTAGCAGGCAGCAGGCAGCAGGCAGCAGGCAGCAGGCAGCAGGCAGCAGGTAGCAGGTAGCAGTAGCAGTAGCAGTAGTAGTAGTAGTAGTAGTAGTAGTAGTAGTAGTAGTAGTTGCTGTTGTTGTTGTTGTTGTTGTAGCAGTCGTCGTCGTCGTCGTCGTCGTCGCAGTAGTAGCAGTAGCAGCCGGAGTAGTAGCAGTAGTAGTAGTAGTAGTAGTAGGAGGAGGAGGAGGAGTAGTAGTAGTAGTAGCAGCAGTAGAAGCAGCAGTAGAAGCAGCAGTAGTAGCAGCAGCAGCCGCAGCAGCAGCAATCGCAGTAGTGCTACTGGTAGTAGTGATAACAGAAGCTGCTGTCGCTATTGCTGCCGTTGCCACTGTCGTGGGTGCTGTTGTTGCTAGCTGTTGATGTTGCAAAAGTCGTAGTTGTCGTAGCTTGATCAGCAACGGCCAAAATAGTTGTAGTCGTACACTGGTGCTAGCACTGCTTGAGTACAAGTAGGAACCCTTTGTGCTACTGGCACTACCTTTTGCGGCTACTACGCCTGGCACTCGCAAGTTGAATGGTAACAATGCAACTGCTGCTCTTCTGGCCACGGACCTGCTTCTCATCCAGGGGCGGCTCGATCTGCAGTACCTCCGAAGCAGTCGCGGTCTAGAATGTAGAAACCCCAGGGTGCAAGCCCCTCAAAGCCTAAAGCGCCAACCCAAAACCCGGAATCCTAGATCCTAAACCCTACACAGAAACCCTCCTTCCTAAATCCTAAACCCAACACCAAGGCTCCTCCCTCCAACACCCAGGCTCGACATGGTTAGGATTCGAGCAATTCGGTGGTGTTTACGGTTTTAGGTTTAGGGTGCAGGCTAGAATCAGAGAAAAGATGTCGGTGAGTATCACATGCACGTCATAGTGTCGCGGATCATGAAAACCCAGTATGGCTTTCACAATAGAACAGGGTGTTGAGGCATATTATACGACCTGTAGACATAATAATAAGGCATGAGGACTAGTTTAGCAATTAATGTAGGGGCCTAAAATAATTACCAATACTATTTTGGGGGGGTTCCTTATTATGATTCTAGTATAATGGGCCCCAAAGCCCTTTGCAGATTATTTAGGCCAGTAAAGGCCCCTATATTTTTCAGGCTAGATTCGGACGCCCCAAGCGGACACACTGGGCAAAAGCCCGAAAACTGGAGCCCCAAAACGCCCAAACCCCAAAGACGAAACCTCGGAGCTTCAAAACAGGTACGATAGAGGGTTTCAGGGTTTAGGGCTTAGGGTTTCAGGGTTAGGGGTTTGGGGGTTTAGGGGTCTAGGGGTTTAGGGTTTTAGGGTTTAGGGCTTAGGGCTTGTATCCACCGTAGTACCTGTGCGGTCCCACAAAGCGCGAACTGACGCCCTGAGCCCCAGATCCCCCTAAAACCTGACAAAGGTCTAGTTAGGGTTACGGGTTTAGGGGTTTAGGGTTTAGGGTTTAGGGTTTAGGGTTTAGGGTTTCGGCAGATCTTGAGAGCTTTTTGGGAGCTGATTCACAGGAGACAACTCAAGTCATCGCGGGCAGGAGAGGAACGCTCTGCAGGGTGCCCACAGCCGACATTCAGGAATTGTCTGGTCTGGGGGAAGGACGGCAGCTAATGAGTGAATCTTTTGTGATAATGGAATGCTGAGGGGCTGCAGAGCCATTCTGAATGGCGGGGCCCACAGTCCATTGAAGACATAGATTGGGTCAAGTAATTTCAGAACAACAAGATAGAAGGCAAAACGAGTAAGACCACTCTGTTGGCCCCGAAACCTCAAGAGACGCTCGCTACAGGTTTACCTGGGAGAGGGCCTCAGTGACCCGGTGCTTGTGGTGCACGGGCCCGATGTACACCCTTTGATGCTGAGATATGCTGAGGCCAACTGCCTTCTTCGGCAGTTGGGCCGCCGCCCTAGCGGCGCTATGGAAATCTAAGAGCCCCTTCCTCGCAAAGTGCCAGCTTAGAGATCAGCACAATCCGAGGTGGAGGCAATGCCAGCAGCCGGGCCGTTGGTGAGAGCGGCCACCATGTCGGAGATGTCGGCCGTGCACAGAGCCTGAGTTGCTGCTGACGTGCTTAAAAGACAAAAGCCACCAAGACTGCACGAAGATGCAGTCATCCGAAGCCAACATCAAGACCCTGTGCAAGCACTGTTAGGCCTTAGTTAAACCCGCCTTCTGGTCGGCACCCACTTGGCAATCCGAGACTGCGAGGGCCGTGAACTGGGAGATCCAGGCAAAGGAGGAGATGATGTTCATGATGCCGACAGCGCAGGACTTCGGGTCCGCACAGGCGCTGCCCGCAGCACGAATCTGGAGGATGACTCGGACGATGTAGGAAGCGGAGTTGGTGACGTCCACGGCGCACTGCACGATGTCGTAGTCACGGTTGCGCTGCTGGTCCTTGTGACCCTTGACCTTCAAGGCCTTGTCGACCGCCGGCGAGGCTCCTGCCGGGACGAACTCCTTCCAGGGAGGGGAGATCGTCTCCGTGCGCGTCAGGATCTGGAGGGCATTCTTGCCGAAGTTGCAGTCCGCTCTGGCGGCGGCGCCCACCGTGGCGATCTCGCCGAAGTTGGCCATAAGAGCTGTGAAGTCACCAGCACAGAGCGCTCCGTTGTTGACAGCCTGGCCGCAGGCGTTTGCCGCAAAGGACAGGTACGAAGCGATCCAGCTGATGGAGGTGATGAAGCCTGCGACGCTGGCGGCGCATCCGACTGGCGAGTTGTTCGGGCACTCAAGGCCATCGTAGTCGATGGCCTTGTAGAGGAACACGACAGCCTGGCCGAGGTAGGCGGCGGCCTGAACGGTGTCAATGACGCATTCCGTCCTCGAGGTTGCACAGCTCACGGTGCAGTGCAGTGGTTTCGGGGTTACGGGTAGCTGAGGGGATGACTAAGCCTGAATGCTGTACCCTCAGAAGTTTCTATGCCTGGTAACGAACTTCGAAACATCCCACCACCAGAAATACTTATGGAATCCCTGCCCCCCCGTCCTGATCCAGGGCAGCTCCTCGCAGGGTGCCACACCAGGCTAAACGGCTAAAGGGTGCCCTGCATTGTTTCACCATGCCGAACTTTAGGGTGGCTGGCTTGCTGTTGCCGTGGCTGTTGCTATTGCTGTGGCTGTGGCTCTTGCTGTGGCTGCGGCGGTCGCTGTCGGGGTCGGTGTCGCTGGGGCTGCCGTGGCTCTGGCTGTCGCTGTGGCTGCTGCTGTTGCTGTTGCTGTT
>CAJNDV010031696.1:11052-31579 GCA_905221635.1 Symbiodinium sp. CCMP2456
CCTAAAACCTAAACCCTGAACCTACATTTAGAGAACTACCCTGCTGGAGCCGATAGCTCGTCTAGCAGCTCGAAACTGTGCTGGCACGCGTCTGAGGTCGTGATCCTGAATCGTTTCAGGGTTTAGGGTTTCAGGTTTCGGGTTTAGGGTTCGGGGTTTAGGGTTTAAGGTTTAGGGTTTAGGGTTCGGGGTTCAGGGTTTAGGGTTTCAGGTATAGGGTTCGGGTTTAGGGTTTAGGGTTTAAGGTTTCGGGTTTAGGGTTCGGGGTTTAGGGTTTAGGGTTGCATCCGTCAGCATTTCCTGCTGGTCTTCCGGTTGTCTAACGGTGGTCTCGTGATAGTGGTGGTGTCTTGGTCGTCTTGCTGGTCATGGCTGCCGTGATGCTCCATCAAGGTATTGCGTGTTGGTTGGCCAAAACGCATGCGGTCAACGATAGCCCGCTGCCCAACTTACAGCGCAGAGTAACCCAAACAAGCAAAATCTAGGCCATTTCGCAAAGGGACTAAAAAGGGATACTGCTTGTAGATATTCCGAACCCGCCATTACATGCTGGCTTCAGCCCCGAACTACCCACTATGAAGCCCTCAATACCAGCGACCATATCATGGTTGCCAGAATCATGGCCCGATTAAGGTTACCTTTGCGGATCCTGGCAACGTACCTGCAAAGCTTGTTCTGAAGTGCTTCACCTGTCCAGGATTTCACTGAGTCTGATGCGAATTCGAACAAGGTCTTCGACCTCGAGGAGAGGCTTTGCATATCTCTCTCTCTCTCTCTATAAATAAATAAATAAATCAATCGATATATATATATATATATATGTGTGCACTGAAGCGCAGGGACCTTCCCCACCCAAACCCGTTTCGGTTTCAGAGTAGTTTTGCTTACTTGCTTCGTCTCTTTCATTGGATGGCGAGAATAGGTATCATGGGCTTCTAAACCCAAAGCCCTACACCTTGAACCCTGCACCCTGAACCCTAAACCTTAAGCCCTGAACCCTAAACCCTACATTCCAAACCCTAAACCCAAGCCCCAAAACCCCAAGACCCCAAAACCCTAAACCCTAAACCCCAAAGCCCTAAACCCTAAACCCCATAACCCTAAACCCTAAACCCCAAAACCCTAAACCCTAAACCCCCTAACCCTAAAACCGAACAAAAAGAGCCCAGAGAGTCCAATACCCTTTAACTAAGGAATATATACCTTAAAACCTGATATCAAGGCCCCTTCTAATTCAGGGTATATTCCTTAATTAAGGGGTTTTGGGCTCTCTGGGAGGAGTTCAAGTTACCGTTATAGGAGCCTCATAGAAGCCCTATAAACCCTAAACTCCCTCCCTCAACCCTAAACCCTAATACCATAAACCCTAAACCCTACACCCCTAAACCCTATACCTTAAACTCCCCACCTGTAGTTTCCTTTAAAGAAGAGGAGTTCAAGGGGCTCTTGGAGCGTATCGACGCCAACCTCCAGCCCTTCCCACCCACCGCACAGGCCGTCTGGGCTTTAGGGTTGAGGGCCTTTAGGGTTTAGGGTTGAGGGTTTAGGGTTTAGGGTTTCGGGTTGAGGGTTTAGGGTTTAGGGTGTAGGGTCGAGGGTTTAGGGTTTAGGGTGTAGGGTTGAGGGTGGTGGGGCTTTGGATCCTTTGATCAGTTACAAGAAACAGGGTTTCAAGGTTTCGGGCCAGATATATGAGCAGGTTTAGGGTGTAGGGTTTAGAATCAGTTATAAAGAGATTTGGCTTTATGAAGCTGTTGCGGGCTTTGTAAGGTTTGCATAGTGTTGTGGGGATTGATTGGTTATAAAATGTGTGTCTGTTGAGTGCTTTACGAGTTGTATAAGTACCAGGTCTTCTTGCTTAATGGACTTATATGGAGTTTTACGGTATAGGGTTCAGTGAGGGTTGCACAAGGGTTTAGGGGGTTGTGGATGAAAATACACTTTATGGGTTGAACAGTTTAGGTCTTGGGAGGTGCTTAGAATAAAGCGGTATAAAGCTCTTTGAGAATCCTGACGGAATCTTAGCATATACATATATGTGTACATACATCTCTGTGTGTGTGTATGTATACCTATGTACTTATATCTTACTTACCTTGTTTGTTTGTTTCTTTGTTTCATATATGTACTTGTTTTGTGTATGTACTTGTATGTTTATGCGTCTATTTCTATTTGTTGCGCTTGTACCTACAAAGCCCTTTAAAGGAGCCCGAAACCGTCAACCAGCTCTGAATCCTGAGCTCCTCTCATTTTCTGGAGCCTTGACGGTTTAGTTAGGGTTTAGGGTTAAGGGATTAGGGTTTAGGGTTTAGGGTTCAAGGTTCAGGGTTTAGGCTTGCTTTCTGAACCTGAAACAGAATCATCGGCTTGCAACAGATTTTTTGATGGCTGCTTTCAGGGTTCAGGGTTCAGGGTTGCTGTAAGAGTTACTATAAGGGTTGCCTACACCCTAAACCCTAAACCCTAAACGGAGCACCATGCCAGGGCCTGCGAATCCAAACTGCAAGAGCAATCCCGTGCCCCAGCTTCCGATGCGAAGGTGGCGGCGCAGCAAGGCCTCCGTCAAGGGGGCGGGTCCGAGAAAATGCTTCCGCTACTGCTGCTGCTGCTGCTGCTGCTGCTGCTGCTGCTGCTGTCGTTGCTGTTGTTGTCGAAGAATGATAATGAAGACATGGTGTTGAGAATGATGATTCGATCATGGTGGTGGTGAAGATGATCGCTGCAAGACTGCTAGGATCATCGCACCACCGACTGTTTGCTTATGTAAGATTTTCATTTGAACCACCTTGTCACGGAGTGGGCGCTGTCCTATTCTTTGTTCATCGCCGGTGATCCGAAAGCTTTCATCCCAACATCGCGCTGACATTCTGCCGCTTAGGGCTTATGAGTTCACAGCTCGGTCCGCGCGACATCGTGTAATTCCGCAGGACTTTAATCACCGAAGCAAACACTTACCAGAGTCGAAGTATGTGGAGCTGAGCACTCTTCAGATGGGTCTTGACCGTTTGATATGGTTTAGGGTTTAGGGTTTAGGGTTTAGGGTGTAGTACCCTGGAGCTACACGTTGTGCCGCAAGAGGGCTGAAGTCTGAGCGCTTGCCGAGACTGTCAGGCAAATACCTGGCAGGCCTGTTCGACAAGGCCACGCAGACCACCTCAGGGCCAACCCAGGTGTTGTAGTCTTGACGCAATCTTCCCGCTCTTCATATGGTTTTCAGTGGTTTGTGTGTAACTCCACATGGTTTTCTGGGGCTTGTTTTTAGGAATTTCGGAGTTACATCAGTTGCTCCGATCTTGGGTACTTACGGCTGATGGAGACACTCCTGCATTGCCTTGAGTCCTGAATAAGTGTAACTGAACAACTAGCAATACTATGCTTGAGGGTCCCCTGGTATGTTTTTGGCACAATATTACCCACAACCCTGTTCTAGTTTTCAAGCACCCATACCCTATGTTCTGATCTATAGGAAACATGGTATATACCTCGCAATGGAAAATGCAGGACTTCTCATTGAGTCGAGGGGTTATGGAAAGGCCCCAAAGCTCTAAATCCTAAAACCCTAAACCCCTAAACCCTAAACCCTTAAATCCTAAACCCCTAAACCCTAAACCCTAAACCAAGAATCCCCAAATCCTAAACACCTAAACCCTGAATCATTACGGAATTATAGGAGCTGCTCTCTCGCTCTCTCTCTGACTCCTCGCACCGTCCCACATCGGTAACCCTCCGCAGCCCCGAAGCCCCGAGAAAATACAGAATATCATATAGGGGCCTAAATAGTTACCAATACTAGCTTGGGGGTTGGGGGTTTCGGGTTTAGGGTTGCCAATACTATTTTGGGGGTTCCTTATCATAATCATAATTGTATTATATAATGGGCCCCAAAACCCTATTCTAATTATTCATGCCCCTATATTGTATTCAGGGTGTTGGGTTTTTTGGCTTTAGGGGTTTAGGAGTTTTAAGGTTTAGGGTCTAGTTTCCAACAGTATTCCTTTTGGGCTCCTCACAATTCTGGGTTCCAACCCTACAAGGCTTTGAAAAGGTTCGCCACTGGTTTGAGAAGGGTTTTGTCTACAGAGGTCGCAAGAAGTCGCAATCATCTCCCCTTAAGCTTTGGAGGTTTTAGGGGTTTAGGGGTTTCGAGGCCCTAAACGTCTAAATCCTAACCAGAAGCCCAACAGCTTGTTCCAGTCATTGAGGCTCCCAATACCCCTTAACTAAGGAAGATACCTCAAATCATAGGGGCCTTAATACCATGATTTAAGGTGTATTCCTTAATTAAGGGGTGTTGAAACCCTAAACCCGAAACCCTAAACCCTAATTGGGCTCTCTGGGTCCTACATTACGGGATCGGGCCATCTCATTTTTGGGCTCGGGCTGCTGGGTGGTTCAGGCTACTAGAGTTTGTGAGTTTGGGTTTAGGGGTTAGGGTTTAGGGTTTAGGGGTTGGGGTTTAGGGTTTAGGGGTTGGGGTTTAGGGTTTAGGGGTTTGGGTTTAGGGGTTCGGGTTGAGGGGTTTGGGCTTGCATCCCGAATCCCTTGTGCAGGCCATCTTAGATGGCGAGATCGACAGCTTTACGGACGTTGCGAAGTCAAGTGGGCCTTTCACCTACTTCCATAAGGGCTCGCTGGCCTACCTGGGAGGCCCTCTGGGGTTTAGGGCTTAGGGTTTAGGAGTTCGGGTTTAGCGTTTAGGAGTTCGGGTTTAGGGTTTAGGATCTAGGGCCATGTAGGGTTTGGGACTTTAGGGTTTTAGGGTTCAGGGCCTCGCATTTCAGCCTGACGCTTCCTGGTAACAGGGTTTTATGGGGTTCCTTATGATATTATAGTATAATGTACCTCACAACCCTATTCTGATTATTCAGGCCCCTACATAAGTGATTTCAAACTCGGCTACGGAGACCTCATCCTCCCTCAGGAAGGAGCTGCGTTGTGCCACTGCGCACCGGCCACACCCGGGTAAAATCCTGCATTACCCATAATACGGAAGAAACCATAGTTCCCATAGTTTAGGGTCCTCAAGGTAATGCAGGGTTTATATCATCAACAGCACCACTCCAGAACAACTCGTGTTGACCACGAGAGGAATGCCTCGCTCCGGATTGCTGAGGAGGCAGGCTTCTCGCGGATGACACGCATCGAACGATACTGCCAGACTCACGGCTGGGCGGAGATAGTGTTTAGGGTTTAGGGTTGGCTCGCGAGGGTAGGGAGGTTCTAGTGCCATAATTAGTGAGCCCTCGTCCCCCTGGACTGGGAACACAGGCTGTCACTGTCGTTGACAAAGAGCTTCTGGACAAGAAGCGACCGATTACACATGTTTTTGGTATACGGATCACACTCTACAAAGCCCCGCTTGACAGAACGTGTGGTCTATGGGCAAGTTGTGCCCGAAAGCGATTCCGGCCTGAGAGCTAGGTTGTTTTGTTCGTGTGTTTGGATGCGAGAGATTTCTGGCATGGGCTGCGGGTTTAGGGTTTAGGTTTTGTGCGCGTGATGGTGCTTGCAGAAGCCTTAAATCGGAAGCGCTACAGCACATCCCGAGACGAATCTTCGTAACCCTTAACCTATAGAAACTGTGTTCAAAACTGTGTATACAACCCAACTAGTCACCTCAAAACCGTGAAGTTTCTGTTTCGAGAAACCTGTTATCAGGGTCTTCGTTTTGGGGGGTTGGATCAGTGGGGGCTGGATCCTAAGGGTTGTTAAAAAAAACAAATTCATCAAAATTCAGCAAAAGTCATCAAAAGTTATCAAAATTCATCAAAAGTTATCAAAAGTCTTCAAAATCCGGATGCTGAGGCAAAATTTCTGTCGGACACTTCTGCCTGGCCCACATAACCACGACTCAAGGGCCAGGCCTCCCGTAGGATTTCACAGTCCAGCCGGGCAAAGCATCTTAGTCTGCTGCGTCGATCCACGGTAGAGGCTGACCCAAGAGGACGATTGATGGGTGCAGATCACGAACGCCCTTTTCAATTTATCCTGGGGTCTCACTCCTGCCAGTGTGGTATGGTGGGATTGCAACTGCATCCTCACGTACCCCCCTCTGGTACACCGGTCCGTCACACCCAATGTGGGTGCAGGAGTTCCTTCCAGGATGTAACAGTCTGTGTCATGTCATGTCAGCATGAAGCAATCAAGCAAACAACTCCAAGAATTGAAAAGTCCAAGCCGGATGTCGGACACTTCTGCCCGGCCCACATAACCGCGACTCAAGGGCCAGGCCTCCCGTAGGATTTCACAGTCCAGCCGAGCAAAGCATGTCTCTTTAACAGTTAAGGAGACCTGATAAGAACCCATGTGCCACCTTGAACATCATGGTATTCTAAACCGTTTAGGGTTTAGGGCTTAGTGCCTACCAAGCCGATGAACACAAGGTGTTGCTAGAAATCCCGTAAACCTTATCTTATCTAGTAGTTCTGGTATCCCTTCACGTAAAAACTGTATTTACACCCTGAATCGACCGACCCTGTATCACCCTTAAGCCCTATCACAATCTCAGACCGAAACTCCTTAAACACCCTGTAAAGAATCCTCCAAAGGATACCTTGACAGGAACCCTGAAAGGAAGGCCTAACACCTAGACTGATCCGATAAACCCTTAAAAAGTTCTTTCTTGGTAACCCTACCTAAACCTAAACCCCAAACCCTAAACCCTAAACCCCAAATCCTAAACTTCCCAAGACCGCTAACCCACATTTCGAAATTCGAGTAATTTCGAAATGTGGGGCCTGTGCCCGAATAAAGGGTCCACCTGGGGGATACCAGGACTGTTTGCCGGGTTTACGGCATGGCACTCTGGAAAGACAGGGGCTTCAATGTCTTCATGTTCAGAACACGGAAGGCATCGGTGCAGACGGTCGTTGTTGCGCTACGGACAGCGATGCTCAGCACGGTAAACTGGGGAATGAACAAGGCATGCAACTGCCACGTAGCAGAGGACCGGTCCCAGCCGGAACCTCCAATCAGTGCCATGACATCACGTGCTTTCATCATTTCTGGCACATCGCCGCTTCAGAAAGCAGCGAGGCGAAGCAGGCCTCAGAGTTTTGAGGCTTGTCTTGGAGACCCTAATTGGGAGAGCTGTGTGAAACATTGTGCAGATTGGCAAGATAAGTGCCATTGCATACCTCACTTCCTATGTTCGAATTCGTTTACGAGCTTTTGCAAGTCACAGCGGAATGTTCACTGCTGTGACAGCTCTCTCAATGCACTATTCTGAGACGATTGAAAGGCGCACTTTGCTCGCTCTTCGACAGCCGGAGCCTTGCAAGTATGTATACTTTTCTTGCGCTGATCATCGCGATGGCGTGGTGTTTTGTTTAATTCGTTTTGATCGCGAATTGATGCAAGATGAAAAATTACGGCTCATGAAGGCGTAGGGGCGAAGTTAGAGGTCGAGAACCCTGACAAGCAGATTGGCGGGAGTACGAGTTCTGATGCCACGGGATAATGTAAGGGTTGTCATAAAGGGCTCAAGGTAGCCCGAAGCCTGCTCAACATGAGCTTGGGAGACGCCTCGCCGCAGACACCAAAAAGGCCCTCAAAAAAAAAAAACTTCCCAAGACCCTAAACTCAAAAGACGAAACCCTGAACCCCAAACCCTAAACCCCCAACCCTAAACTTCCCAAAACCCTAAGCCCAAAAGACTACACTAAGCCCAAACCCTTAAACCTTAAACCCCAAACCCTAAACTTCCCAAGACCCTAAGCTCAAAAGACTAAACTAAACCCTAAACCCTAAACCCTAAACCCTAAACCCTAAACCCTAAACCCTAAACCTAATTTCCGAAAACCCAAACCCGAGAGTCCCTAAAGCCCCGAAAGTTCCTAAGGCCTAAAGGAGCCCTGTTTAGGGCTTATAGGGTTGAGGATTTAGGGTTTAGGGTGTAGGGTTTAGGGTTTAGGGTTCAGGATTTAGAGCTTAGGGTTTAGGATTTAGGGTTTACGGTTTAGGGCTTAGGGTTTAGGAACCTTTCAGGAATCTTTACAGTCCCTATTCCGCCCGGAAGAAGGCGGCTCGGCGGCCTTTGACCTCCCCATCATCGGCCCCATCACGGGCCCGGCAGCCGGTGTGGCCTGGAAGCTCTACGCAGCTTGGCTAACAAAGGGGTTTATGGTTTAGGGGTTAGGGGTTAGGGGTTAGGGTTTAGTTTAGGGCTTAGGGTTTAGGGTTTAGGGGTTCGGGTTTAGTTTAGGGTTTAGGGTTTAGAGGTTTAGGGTTTAGGGTTGTCCCAGAAAGTTGGAACATGGGTTTAGGATGACTACTGCTAGGATCCCCATATACTTTACATTCAGGGCATGAGGATAACAATGTTCCAACTTTCTGGCTTCTGCTATAGGGGTTTAGGGTTTAGGGTTCCTTAAAGGGTTCTCTAAAGGGTGCTATAGGGGCTACCACAAGGGTTTAGGGTATAGGGTCTATGCAGCTTGCCTAAGAAAGGGGTTTGGGGTTTAGGGTTTAGGGCTCCTTAATTAAAGGGTTCTTTAAAGGGTACTATAGGGGGCTACCATAAGGGTCTAGGCGCAGCTTGGCTCAGCAAAGAGGGGTTTCGGGGTAGTTATAAGTGGGGTTTTAAGTACGGTAACTCTAGTTATAACCCATATTAGGGGGTTTATAGCTTATAACTACCCATGAACCTCCAAGAAGGGTTCCGTAAAGGAAGCCCTAAACCCTAAACGCTAAAACGCTATCATAAGGGTTTAGGGTTCGGTGTTTTTTCAATTAGAACAGGGTTTGGGGGCCTATCATACTACAAAACAGTATTTGTAGTTTTTAGGATCCTACATTAGGGCTTCATCTAGGAGGGACTCTTTTAGAAGAGCCCAGAAAAGGGATCTATAAGGGTCCTTGAGAAGAACCCGACTCTTCTTTCAGAGGGTCTAAGAAGGGTTCCTGAACGGATTCCTTTAAAGGGGAGGGTCCTCCTTAAAGGGCTCCATAGGGTTCTTTTATAGGATTTCCCTTCAAGGGTACCACAGGGGTCTACAATAGGGTCCCCGTAAGGGGTAGGATTCTTTCAAGGGTTCTATGCGTGTCTCTGCAAACTGACTGCAAGGGTTACTATGGGGGTTGCTTTATTTCAGGGTCGCTAGCCACTAATAGGGCTTATTCCGCCTGGGTGATGAAGCTGATTATACAGGTTTTTCATATAGTAGGGCTTTGAATCGTTTACGGTTTATCATACGGCTTAGGGTTCTGCAGGGTTGAGGCTTTATTCTTTACGCAGCTTTGTGCAACACAGCTTTTATAGGGTTTGCAGTAAGGTTTTGTAGGGTTTATAACAAAACCTACACCCTAAAGGGTTTGTAACAAAACCTACACTCTGAGAACCCTTAACCGTAAGCCTAAACCCTAACCCACTGAGCCCAATACCCCTTAATTAAGGAATATACCTTGGATCATAGTATTAAGGCCCCTATAATTTAAGGTATATTCCTTAGTTAAGGGGTATTGGGCTCTCTGGGTACCGAGGCTTTTTGGGTTTGTAGTCGGGCTACATGAGGTCATGTACCGTTCACACTAGGGCCAGAGGGTCCATAGAGTTTTGAGGGTATAGGGTTTAGGGTTTAGAGTTTAGGGTTTAGGGTTTAGGGTTTAGAGTTTAGGGTTTAGGGTTTAGGGTTTAGTAATAGGAATATGTAGCGTGCGTAAAGGGCTTTATGTTCCTGCAATACTGTGTAGGGTTTGTAGAGCTTGGATAGGGCTGTGTAATGCTGTTGTTACTACGTTACAGCATCAGTGTGAGCTTGTGTTTGTTGTTGTTGCTGTGGTGCCGATTCCCGAGTTGTAGTAGTTGCTGTGGTGCTGCTGGTTGAAGCCCATGAACCCCTATACCAGGCGAACCCTACACCCCAATGCCCGAAACCCCTACACACTAACCCTAAACCCTAAACCTAAACCTTAAACCCTACACCCTACACCGCACGTCCAATCCACAAGCCTGGGACCTCGTCTCACAACCAATCTCCAAGCGAAGCAACTCCCAACTTCCTCGCTGCCTAAAGCTTATCTTCGAGAAGCTCTAAGGAACTACGACCGCTGTGTTTAACAGACCACCAAGAAGAACCTTTAAGTAACCCCTAGCACCTATGCCCGTCAACATCCAGGAGACCTCTGCGCAGCTCAGTTTCTCGGCTTTCCTTCCAAAGCCAAGGATAGATGATGAGGTTCAATGTTCAGGCTTCTTCTTTCAGGGCCTAGGGTTTAAATTCTTGCAGGCTTGAGGTTTAGAATCTCTGCAACACCGAAGCAAAGTACGGTTGCAATGGCAGCAGCACGAAGACTAAGAACATCAACACTGTTAGCAGCTCATTGGCAATAGCACCAACAATACCTACACACCTACACTAAACCCTGAACCCTAAACCCTGAGCCCTACACACCTACACCAACATCCACAGCATCAGCCGGGGCATCAGAAGCCAAAACACAATGCCAAAAGCGCGCTGCTGTCTTCGGCTCCACCTTGAGGTTGTCCATTTAGGGTTTAGGGTTTAGAGGCCCTATACAGAGGCCCCGAACGCAACTGCGAATGTGAAGTTCAACACGATGCATGGATAAAGTTCGTTTGTCTCGGCTCATTGGAAACGTCAGCATCGCCTCCATGGTGATGATGATGAAGATGACAATGATGATGATTGTCATCTTCATCATCATGACCATCACCATGACCATCGTCATCGTCATTATCATCATCATCATCACAGTCATCATCATTACCATCATCATCATGAGCAGCAGCAGCAGCATCGCATGTTACCATCATCAACAAACGCAGCACTTTCGTTACCATCACCATCACCAGCTGCAAATTAATCTTCTTGCCGTTCATATTTTCTCCAACACATTGACCATCGACTTAGACTTGCTTACCTGTGCATCCTAAACCCTGCAGCTACAGCCGTAAACCCTTAAAACCCTAAACACCAGATGTCAGGCTGGAAGAACCGCGCTCTCGTCGGACTGGATTGGCTCCGGGGCGAGGTTTTTGGACGCGACACCAGCCGCATCACCTAAGAGCACGCAGGGATGGCGCTTGGCCGTGCTCCTGAGCCCAGGGGGCTCTAAACCATAAAACCGCAGACTCTCAATATCAGGATCCCCCCTCGACGCCCCTGCAATGGACGACTAGTATGACTCAAGAAGGACAGCATGGGCGTAGCATTAAAGCTGATTTAATGCGTTATGGTTACAAACATCTATATACCTAAGCCAGAAACCTTGTAAACCCCAAGTTTACATAAACGCATATATAGGTGTATACATACATACATATACATATACATATGCATGTACATGTACATATATAGATACACACATAAGCATGTATACATAGAAGAGCATCGTGAGCCTTTGGAGTCCTGTGCTCTTAGCCAGCTCTCGCTTGCAATCCCGATGCTTCCAGTGTCCAGCATCGCCCTTGGCTCTGTTTGGTGCTGCGGTGTGGGGGTTTGGGGGGTGTAGGGATGCGTAGGGTTTTGGGGCGTTTTGGGCTAAGAGCCGAGGGTTTAGACTAGGTTTTAGGGTTCGTGACCCTAAACCCTAAACCCTAAACCGAATCTGACAGGCGTGTTGTTCCTTCCTTTTAGGGTTTAGGGTTTAGGGGTTTAGGGTTTAAGGTTTAGGGTTTAGGGAACTTAGGGACCAAAGCATGCAGATTCCCACTGCAGATGAGAGAGTCTGGTTTCGTTCTGAGAGTAAGGTTGAAGGGTTTGCAAACCTAGCCCCGATCCATGCTTCCTGGCTGGACTGCACTGAGATGCTGACGGAGTTTTTCGAACGCACATCATTTGAACAGTACGCATGAGTTTTCGAAGTCCGGCCTCTTTTCTGCAGGCCTGGGGCTCTGGCTTAGAAGTATGTGAAACTCATCGTCCTCGCTTCCCCTGCGCAATAACAGAAGTCGACTCACAATGTTGAAGAGCCGTCCTAGATCCTAAGATGATGAAGACTCAACGAATCTCCTGGAGCGCTTCATGTTAGAGAGAAAGCGGCACCTGCATCCAAAGCCCTGAACCCTAAACCCCGAAACCCTAAACCCTGAAGCCCAAAAGCCTACTCCGAACCTTGAGCAAGCCGTCCCTCACATCGCAGTATAGAATCTTACGGTTTAGGGTTTAGGGGAATCATGACGAATATTATTTGTTGGGGCTCCCTTCAAGTATACTGATGCAGTAATATACCCCAAAACCCCATTCAATTCATCAAGGCCGTGATACTAAACTCGCATTTCAGCCGGTAGAGCCCCTGGCGGTGCAAGGGCACGGAGGAACCTGTCTTTCGACTCTTTTGGTGGCTACCTTAAGCGCTAAACCCTAAACCGTAAACAGCGCTTAGGGTTCAGGCTTTCGGGGTTACAAGCACGTACTTCTGCAGATCGAGGCTAACCTAGGACCCTGAGTTTTTGGCCACATAGTTCTTTTCGAGCTCTCTGAGATTATTTTATCAAGTGTCACATGTGCTTGGTATGTACGAAAGATTCGCAAAAGCCATCCCTGCACGCGAGATGTACATAAACGCGTACACATAGGGTTTAGGGTTTAGGGTTTAGGGTTGACACATAGAGGGAGCCTAGTAGTAGCGTAGTTAGCCTTTAACCTTTTGGGGATATTGTAGCCCCTATATACCCCAATGGTGAACCTCTACGTTCCCCTAGGAAACTGGACAAGCAAGGGAGAGAGTTTGTGTGTAAAATAGCTGCCAAGGTCCTCGAAGGACACCAGTTTGTGGAGCCCTAGAAATGGGCTCAGATTCCTACAGGATCATGGGATTTGGCAACTAGGATTGTAGATAAGGTAGCTAATGTAAACGCAATGTATAGATAAGGTAGCTAATGTAGCCGCAATTATGGTATTTATAAGCTACTAGGTCCCATGACCCTAAACAAGATAGAAAGCCTTGCTTACCATGTCCCTTGATCCTCCAAGCACCTATAAAGCCTTTTAGATCCCTTTGGGGAACCCTTGCAGGAACGCTTGAGGATATTCAGTCGCATGAACTGCCCATGAACCTTTTCTGTAGGCCGAAACCCTGAAACCTTAGAGCCCTAAACCCTTAAACCCCAACCAGGTTACAAAGTCCAAAGATGCTCCAAGCACCTATGCCTCTAAAACTCCTGGGCTTTGGAGTACCATACTTTAATACTGTTTTGGGGGGGACCTGTTCCTCAAAGGAAATCAAAGTCTATACTTTTTTCTCCCTGGCTGCTTCAAAGCCCAGGTTCCCTTTCAAGGACCCTTTAAGGAACCCGTGAAGTTTAGGAATCGGGAAGCCCTAGGGTTTAGGACGCCCTGGGGTTTAGGAATCGGGAAACCCCGTGAAGTTGCTAAGTCGCATGATCCTCCAAGCACCTACGCCTTGCCTTTCATTGCTCTTGGCGTAGCGCCTCTTTCTCTGAGGCTCATATCGGTTCGGCCTTAAGGAAGTCTTTGGGGGTTTCCTTTCAGGGATTTATAGGGGCTCCTTTAAGGGTGTTTGAGTTTAGGATTTTAGCTGTTGGGTTAAAGGGAGTTTGGGATTTAGGATTTTGTGCAATCGGTTAGTTTGGTTGTCGCGTGTTACTCGCTCGTTTGTTCGGTAGCTTGCTCCTGTTAATTAGTCAATTCAAAAACGATTGTTTTCAGGATTTATATACACGTGTTTTATGTTCCGAAAACTCTAAAGCCTAATGCTGACCGTAGTCTGATTGAATGCCGAAACCCCAAAACACTCTGTCCAAAGTAGGAGAATGTGGACCCCCGGTGAAAAGATTTAGGGCTAGGAGCTCAATTATCACCATAACCTGAACCTTAGTGAAACGGGGTTTAGTAATCGGGGGTCTCTTTTTTCCCTACATCCTGTAACCAATATCATATTCATATATAGAGAGAGAGAGGGGGAGAGAGAGAGAGAGAGCCAGAGAGCCCCTTTGGTTTAGGGTTTAGGGTTCAGGGTTTAGGGTTTAGGGTACACGGAAGCCTTTTCTCGAATTAAATGTTTGGTCGGTCGGAGAGTTGGAGTGCCAGAGCAATGAAGCAAGTCGTTGTCTGGCCAACTAGCCAGGAGAAGCAGCTTGCCCCTTAGGGTTTAGGGTTTAGGGTTTACTGCTGAACCCCGAACCTTGAACTTTAAGTCGTGGTGGCCACTAGCTGCTGGATCTCTCGAGCTTTGGCCACTGTTTGCCCACTTGGGGTGTTGGGTGGTTTCTCTCTCAGTAGTAGTCAATGAATTTGGTGTCCTTGTAACCGGAGAAGTGTGCCATCAGAGCGTTTGGTGTTACTTGGCAGTTCTGGGCACCGGCATCAGAGACCTGACATCGATTACTATTTTTCAATACATAACGACCGACCACCTGCCAAACGCCAGTGCCAAAATCCGGGATAGCCTGCAATCCTCGGTGCGAGACATTTCCACCCCGAAAGCCCACTAAACCCTGAACCCTAAATCCCAAACCTTCAGACTCCGCCACTGTCCCTAATGCCTTTCGGAACTGTCCTGCATTGAAGGGTTTGGAAATCTCTGTGTTCCCACGAAGCATAAACTGCCCCTTAACCGTAAACCCTAAAAGCCCTGCATCAAGTTCCGGTGTTTGGAGCGCACGGTCGTAGGGCTTCGTCGGGTTTGGGGTTTAGGGTTTGGGCTTTCGGCGTTGAAAGGGTGAGAGTTCCGGGTCTGGGGTTTGAGGTTTAGGGTTCTGGGGTTTATGGTTTCGGGTTTAGGGTTTGGGCCTTATAGGGTTATGACTAAACGGATGTACTTGGAGGTTCATGGGTAATTATAAGTGGGTTATAAATAGGGTAACTATAGTTATAACCCATATTAGGGGACGTATAACCCTACTTATAACTACCCATGAACTAGGGTTTAGGCTTCGGGCTCAAGCGTTTGAGCTTTAAGCTATAGGGCACTAGTGGGATCCCTCGTCTGGGCCTTGCCCAATTAGGGTTTAGGGTTTAGGGTTTATAGGGGGTTTAGGGTTTAGGGGGTTTAGGGTTTAGGGTTTATAGGGTTTAGGGTTTAGGGGGTTTAGGGTGTAGGGTTTACGGAATAAGGTTTATGGTTTAGGGCGTTTAGGGCTTATAGGGTTTACGGAATAAGGTTTAGGGTTGGGCGTGTGGCTGGGACGTACCGTTCGCCTAGATTCTAGATGACATGACACGGCAGGGCCAAGGGTTCCTCGTCGTGAAGACATATCAGGGCCATTACCCTAAGGCTCAAATAGCCCAAAAGCCCTACATAGCATGGCATTTGGGCCCAAAAGCCTTAAAATATGAGTCCTTAGAGCGTTAGGGTTAACGAATCTAGAGCCGCGTCCGCAAGTCACCTCAAAGGGGTTCAGAGTTCCCATTGCCACATCATGAGGTAGCAAATCCTTAAGCTTGTAGTTTTCTCACATGGAGTTAAACCCAAAGCCCAACTCCCAAAACCCCTACAACCCTAAAGCCTAAACCGGCATTCCTGGCCGAGGCAGCTGATGTCTTGCCTGCGATGTGGCCGCGAAGATTATAGTGCTGCAGCAGCTGGAAGACCCAGACAGTCATGGGTTTAGATCTAAGAGGCCTAAAAAACGGTCTAAACTACGAGTTGAAGAGGCCCTATCTTAGATCTAACGGTCTTCCGTCGTCAGTGTGGCATGTAGGGCTTAGGAGCAGTCGAATGAGCTTCCTAGGTTGGGGGCGCAACATGTTTGTGCACAGGGGGCAGGACATGGGGCCGCTTATTCAACAAGAAAGCTTAAGTGCGTGCGCTTGCTGTCGGGCCCCTAAATCCTAAACCCTAAACCTATTCCTGTAAAGGATCTTCGGTTGCAGGTCGGAAAAGAGGCGCTCAACAACAAAAAAAAACTAAACCCGGCGTCTCGACCGGTAACTAGCCTGAGCCACTAACTTCCAAGCTTGGGGTGGAGGGCTTCACGCAAAGTGTCGAGTTTATCTGGCAGCTGGCATACAAAAAGACCTGTGTTGACAAAGTCCTGCTAAACAAAACTGTTGTTTACAGTGATGTCTGCGTGTGAAAGCTGCTGCGTAATGTATTCCGAGTAATGCAGGGGTGTGAATAAATGCCATGTTTATTCCTTATGGGGCTCCTTATTATGATGGGTATAAGTATACAGTATACTACACTGTCCCCGCAAGACCCCATCCTAATCATGAATACCCTATCTTCAGTGTTGAACCTACACGCTGGTAAACGCGGTGCCCTTTGACGAATGACCTGACCTTGCGCAGCGCTAGGGCGTGAAGCTTGAGCTAAGGCTTGCTAAACCCGAACCCTGAAAAGCGAACCCCCAACCTGAAATCACTCAAACCTGATAGAGCAACTACGACACCACATGGAGCTGCTAAACCTCAACCCGGCACCCAAAAGACGAAAGCCCTAAAGCCTAAACCCCTTAGCCCCTCCCTAACCCTGAAGCCCTAAACCCTAAGCTATGCAAGGGTTGATGCCGAAGCCGGCAGTCACTCACTGCAGGCACTGCAAGTCAGCGAGGCATTGATCGCAGCTGCCTGAGAGAGAAGAAGTGAGGGTTTAGGGCCAAGTGGTTGAGCGCGTTAGGGCTGAGGAGTTTTTTAGGTTCCAGGGTTTTGTGCTTTAGGACTTTTGGGAGTTTAGGGTCTGAGGAGTCTGGGCTTTCAGGTTTTCGGGGTTTGGGGTTTACTTTGTAGGTACGTTTAAGCCCTGGGAATATGTAGGATGCGTCTTGTTGCAGTGTCGCATGTTGAAATTGCGGCTCTACTCGCGTGACGACTTGTGCTAGCAGCCATGGCTTTTGAGCGACGGCATCTTTACCAGAACTTCAAGTTTCAAGAGATGTCTGTGCCAGCAACCCATACTGTTGATGATATAAGTCCTGCATTACCTTAAGGACCCTAAATTATGGGAATTATGAGGTTTTCCTTATTATGCGTAATGCAGGATTTATATTAGAAACCGTATCACCCTTGACTGTGCCATGTTCCTTCCTTCAACCACAAACGAGTCAGAAGCCCTCTTGACCTTGCACTGCTGGGACATAGCATGTGAGGATCGTAAGAGCCTGTTAGTTGACTGTCCATACTGTCTAGAAAACCCTAAACCCCAAACCCTCACACCCCAAACCCTAAATCCTAAAACCCTAAACCCTAAACCCCTCAAGCCCTCAAACCCCAAACCCTTAAAGCCCTAAACCCCAGTGGGGGCTAGGACTCCTCACCTCCCACAAAGCCCAATACCCCCTAGTTGACGAAAACATGCCTTAAGCCCGCAAAATAAGGTCCCTGCAATTTTAGGGCTTAGAGTTTAGGCTTTGAACCAAGGGATCTTAGGCTTTCTGGGTCCGGAACCTAAGCCCCATACATCCCGAAACCCGAAACCTACGGTTGAGGGTTTAGGGTTTGGGGTTTGAGCCCCACGACGAGGGCTCTGATGGTACCTTTCCTGCCAGCAAACCCAGAGGGTCCAGAGTACCTAAGACGTAGAATGTAGGCTTTCTATATGGGTAGTTCTCTAAATTAGGTTTAGGGTTTAGGGTTTTAGGGGTTCAGGGTTCAGGATTTGGTGTACTGTTTGTCGGAACCCTAAACCCTTTGCCTTAATTCCTTGTTGAAGCCTGCTGAAGGATCTAACCAGTAGCCCCATGGCGAGGAGTTCCAGCGTCGGGTTAGGTTTCATCAGGAGTCAGAGTAATATTAAAGGCAATTATAGGGGCCTAAATAATTACATGTACTATTTTTGGGAGTTCCTTAATATAGTTATAGTATAATATACCCCCAAACCCTTATTCTAATTATTAAGGCCCCTATATTAGGGGAGCCTTCGGAAAGAAGACCCAAACACCAACAGGGCTTGGGGTTTAGGGTTGTAGGGTTTAGGCTATTAGGGTTTAGGATTTAGGGTTTAGGGGTTTAGGGTTTCGGATTTAGGGTTTAGGGGTTTAGGGTTTAGGGTTTGCTTAGGGTTATCCCGAGCTCGTAACCCTGAACCTAAGCCCTTCATCGCATTTCGTGGTAGCCCAGCTTTCGCGGAAGGAGTCATAGCAGAAGCAGGGGATCAAGGTTAGAGGGTGGTTCTCTAAAATAGGGTCCCTTTTAGTTAAAGGAAACTACAGTTGCGGAGTTTAGGGTATATAGGGCTTCTTTTGGGCTTCTATAAGGTATATAGACCTTCTATAAGGCTCCTATACTACCCACCTGAAAATGTCCTAGATTTACTGTCCTTTACTATTTTGGGGACCTAAAAAGCGACCCCACTTTAGAGAACTACCCAGATGCTATCTCAGCCCGGATGGTCTCTGTACCGGTTTTTAGGGCTCCTTTAGATTCAAGGGTGTCTTTTAAGAGCTCTATAAGGGTACCATAACGGTTTGGAGATATTTAGGGGAAAGGGGTTCCTTTGAGAGCTCTATAAGGGGTACCATAAGGGTTTGGGGATATTTAGGGTAAAGCGGTTCCTTTAAGAGCTCTATAAGGGTACCATAAGGGTTTTGGGGATGTTTAGGGTATCTAAGGGCCAATGTACCTACAAAGTAAAACTTCGGCTTTGAAGTACCTAAACAGGAGCCCCTTAAACGCCAAGGTATGCAATATCACTATCACGTATGGGCACATGGACGCTTCGGGCAGTGCTCATAGCAGCCTCGATTGTTGAGTTGTGAGCTGAGCCTGCGCAAAGTCTTGGGGGTTTAGCAATTATCAACAGTATCCCTCAGGGTGCCTTGCCATAACTATATAACAGAAGTATCAAATGCACCAAAACCGAAATTCTGAAGGCTCCTACATTGCGTGTGCTAGCCTAGTAGTAGAGTAGGAAGCCTTTATCGTTTTTGGTGTATTCTAATCCCTATATAATCCCAACGGTTAACCTGCAAATCCCCGAGGATACTGGACGCTAAACCCTGCCTAAACAATACTCGGAGGTTCATGGGTAGTTATAAGTAGGGATATAAGTCCCCTAGTATGGGTTAATATTATAGTTAGCTTACTTCGAAGTCCACTTATAACTACCCATGTACCTCCAAGTAAACTGTATGGTTTTTAGGAGGTGCAAGTCGTCAGTTTCTCTTGCCAACCGAGGCCTGGGAGTTGCCTTTGCATTCGCGGCCGAGCAACAAGAAGCGACCCGTACCCCTGGCCATGTTGGGGTTTAGGCTTTCCGTCTTGGCGTTCCTTTCAGGGGTCTACGAGGGTTCTTATTCGGTTTTGGGATTTTGAGTTTGTTTAGGGTTTTAGGGAGTTGGGGTTTCGAGGGAGTTCAGGGGTTAAAGGCTTTGAGGGGTTTTAGGTTCAGGGTTTAGGGCAGGATGAGGTTTGGAGAGGGCTTGGGCTCTTTAAGTCTCTGGCTATCCATGTCTAGGGCATTTTCAGGTGGGTAGTTACCGTTATAGGAGCCTTATAGAAGGTCTGTATACCTTATGGAAGCCTTATAAAAGCCCTGTATACCCTAAACTCCCCACCTGTAGTTTCCTTGAGTTAAGTCTCAGGCTATCCATGTCTTCAGCCCTAAACCCTGAACCCTAAACCCTAAACTGAAAGCACCTGTGGTGCTAAAGCCAAGGCTTGCAATCAGGTAGTTCTCTAAACTAGGGTCGCTTTTAGGGTCCTTTTGATAAGGGTGCCGTACTACATTGGGGACTTGAAGAAGGGACCCGAATTTAGAGAACTACCCAACTGCACGCTATGGAATCTAAAGCAACTGGGCGGTTTAGGGTTCCCTAGAGGGTTTCTTAAAGGGTTCCTTACAGTTACAAGGAAAGTCTATGAGGGATTTTTTAAGGGTGGAGGATCATGGAACTTAGTAAGTAAGGTTACAAGTGCGTTAAATTGTGGCTCATCGGACTTCGTCACCAGAGTTCTAAATCAGGTAGCGACAATTGAAGATGCTAATCGCCATTAAGCAAGCAACTAGCAATGCTCCTTACTATAACTATGCTTAGGGCTCCTTATCGCAACCATACTACAATAGCACCATAAGCCCTATTCTAATCATGAAGAGCTTCGATTCAGGATCTTGGCTCCAGGTTCTGGCTATTTTGGGCTTCCCGCCCTCAACATTAAACCCGTACTCTCAAGACTCCGAACAACCAAACCCCACGACCTAAGCCCATCTAAATACTGAACTAGACCCTAAACCTGAAACTCTAAACCCTAAACCCTACTTGGAGGTTCATGGGTAGTTTTAAATGGGGTTATAAGTCCCCTAATATGGGTTATAATTACAGTTACCTTACTTATAACCCCACTTATAACTACCCATGAACCTCCAAGTAACCCCTAAACCCTAACCCCTAAACCCAAACCCCTAAATTAAACCCCTAAAGCCCTAAANNTAAAGCCCTAAACCCCTAAACCCCAGCGGCAGTACCCCGCCAGGTTCCGAAGTCCACGCGCCCACCGCCACGGCCACCAGACGCCGCTGGGCCCGGGCACCTGGGCCTCCTGGGGTTTGGGGTTTAGGGTTTAGGGTTAAGGGTTTAGGGTTTAGGGTTTAGGGTTTAGGGTTTAGGGTTTAGGGCTTCAGGTTAATCTAGGGTTTAGGGGTTTAGGGTTGAGGGCTCAAGGCGCCT
>CAJNDV010031696.1:35544-45634 GCA_905221635.1 Symbiodinium sp. CCMP2456
ACAGATTTAGGGTTTAGGGTTTAGGGTTTACAGTTTAGGGTTTACAGTTTAGGGTTTAGGGTTTAGGGTTTAGGGTTTAGGGTTTACAGTTTAGGGTTTAGGGTTTAGGGTTTAGGGTTTAGTAGTGGAGTAAGCAACCTTGGTTCTGTTTGGGTGAGACTCCGGTTGAGTTTCTTTTCATACAAGCCGGCAGGATAACTTGTAGTCCCCAAGGGTACTGAGTTGAGTGTTAGGGCTTGGGGGCTTTCAGCTAACAGCTCTTAGGGTTTAGGGTTCAGGGTTTAGGGTGTAGAGTTTTTGCTTTTAGGTTATGGGCTCAGGGCTTCGGGTTTAGGTATCTAGCCCAAATGTTACCTGTTTACCCCAGTGGAGCAATTACTGAACAGCCCAGTATATGACCACGGAACAGAACCTGGCTTTGATGTTTAGGAACCCTACACCAAGAGGAGTACCATAGGTGCGCCAAGAGCTAGATTGGGGCACAGTGTACCACACTTTGAATATCGAATAGCGTTGGTCACATTATTCCTTCGCTGTCCCGATTCTTGCTTTCAGACAATCTCCCCCCCCCCCAAACCGCCCCCCGGAGCCCCTAAACCTAAAAACTGTAGGGTTTAGGGTTTAGGGGTTTAGGGTTTAGGGTTCAAGGTTTATGTGTTCGGTGCTTCTGGTCGAGGAACCACTGAGATCTGGACCCAGGTCCGAAACGGTGTTTCAAATACAAAAGCCTGAACCCGAACCTTGAATCCTACACGCTGATGCTAATTACGAAGGCCCCTATACCCTAAACCCTTATAGTAGCCCTTTAAGGAACCCGTTATAGCAACCCCACATTCTGAACCCTAAACCCTAAACCCTAAACCCTAAACCCTAAACCCCAAAGGACCCTAAAGCCTCGACTTACAAGGAATCTATGGAGCCTGGCAAAAAAGTCTCCTCTCGTCTGCAGGCGATTCGCGAGCTGCGGGACGCTTCGGCCAACGCACTGCCAGAAGCCAAGCGAATAAATGATCTGCTGATTTGGGAGTTTCCGAAAATTAGGGGTGCCATATTTTGGGGCCCGTTTTAATAAGGATCCAATTATTTAGGGTACTATACTAGGGTCCCCTATTTTCGGAAATCCCCATTTAAGGCCCTAAAACCCCAAACCCTAGACCCTAAACCGTTAAGACTCAGGGATGCCTAATCAACTTAAAACCCTGCACCCTTATAGTAGCCCTTGTAGAACCCGTTTAAGGACCCCTTTAAAGGAGACCCCCAAAACCCCAATCATTCTAATTGTTATGCCCTAAACCCTAGACCCTGAACCCTAAAAACCGAACCCTAAACCCTAAACCCTAAAAACTAAACCCTAAACCCTAAACCCTAAACGTGCAGTTGTGCCTTGAGGTTCAGACCAGGGGTCCCCCTCGGAGCGGGTAGAGGAAGCATCACAGCGAGAATCATCGTGATGGACATAACTAGGTTGGTTTTTGGGACATTATTTATTTTCCCTAATTGGGTTTATAAGGGACCCTTTATATAAATATTTTTTAGAGGGTTTAAAGGCCAACACAGATAATATAGGGGCCTTAATGACTACCTATATTATTTCCGGGGGTTCCTTATTATAGATCTGGTATCGTGGGCCCCAAAACCCTATTCTAATCATTAAGGCGCCCTTTTTTAGCGGGTTGCACATGGCCATACAAGGTGATCTAGTGCAGGGGATAGTGCTGGTGCGGGGCGATGAAGCCTAAAGTGCATGCTCTCATCGAACAGAAACATAATGCTTTTTATGTTGGTGATGGCAGCTAGTGTACCCCTAAACCCTAAACCTTAATCCGACCTTGAGACTACGGTGCATCGGCGACCTAAGCACGAAACCTGACACCCCTAAAGCCTTAAACCTGTCTAGGATGTGGAACCATTAGCAAGAGTATGTAATACAAATCTCATTAACCCCCATATAGTCAAACAAGAGAAGCTGCAAAGGCACGAAAACTAGCACCCTATACACCTGGTAGAGCCCCTAGACAAAACCCTAAAGCCTTCAAACCCTAAACCCCTGAACCCTAAACTTTGTACCTTGTACAACTCTTAGAAGAGCCCAGCTCCTCAGCATCTCCGCAAGCAACATGCCCCAAACCCTCACATCGGTTTCGGGTTTGGAGGTTTGGGAGTTTAGGGTTACGGTTTTCGGCTTGAGAGCTTTCGGGGTTTAGGGGTTTGGAGTTTACAGGGCCTAATCAACCGACGTGGACAGAGGCGTGCAGGCTTGAATAAGGGCAACCCCATTGTGGGCGCTGTACATCTCTACTCAAGGACTCAAGCCGAATGTGCTGACAACTTGGAGCGCCAGTTGGACACTACTACCGCAGAGCAAAAGCTCGGCACACGGCCTGTAATTGAACCTCTTGTGCGGGCGGGCATGGACTGGTCACCTCATGCGTGCCATCCGGGCAGTTTGAAGAAGCACGGGCCCTGGAAGGTGCTCGGTTTAGGGTTTAGGGTTTAGGGTTTAGGGGTTTAGGGGTTTAGGGGTTTAGGGTTTTGGTTTAGGGTTTAGGGTTTAGGGTTTAGGGTTTAGGGCTTCGCACTGCGGGGCCAAAGAAATTTTGGTGTGGCGTGCGTGGAGGCGCGGCAGCTTTGAAACTGTATCTTCGCAGCATCCGGCGTTCACGACAGCCCCGGATGTGGCAGCACACCCCAGGCCCTGTTCCAACTTTTGAAGTCGGCCCCTAGACTAAGCATTCCCCAAGGAACCCAATACGTTCCTTTAAATGACGAAACCCTGTTCTACATGTCAAGGCCCCAAGATTAAAATCCTTACGGCAGCCCTTGTAGTAACATGTAGCAACCCCTGCAGACCCTAGTTCAGGAAACCTTTAAAAAGAGACTTTAGGGTTTAGGGTTTAGGGTTTAGGCCTGACTTAGTAATTGAGGCTCCTACATTCGATCAAAGATCATGGGACGTAGAAGCTAGGGTTATCAATATAGTCATAGATACCATTAGGGCGTCTAGCACCCTATTCACTACATCCCAGGATCCTCCAGGTACGCCCCAACATGATAGAATAACCCTAAACCCCTACAGTAAACCCTAAACCCTAAACCGCCCCAACATGATAAAATGGGAGGCCGGCCCTGAAAGGGGATGTGGACGAGCTCTGGCCGCTACTTTGGCTGGCCTTGAGCTCGGACCACCCTTTTGTGCCTTTTTTTTGAGTTAGTAAATCCGAATATAATATAAGAAAGGGCACTTGTATTATTAAGGGGCTATTGGGGATCTTAGGAAGAGCTACGGAAAGCTTTTTAACTTTTTGTTTTAATTGGTTTGCGGCCTAGGGTATGGGGTTGAGGGGTTTGGGTTTAAGGTTTTGGGTCCAAGGTTTGGGGAAGTGTTTAGGGGTTCCGTTGAGGATGCCTCATTGACGGCTCATTGATGGTTTCAATAAACCCTGATCCTAGTCCTTGAGCTACATATGCTTGCCAGACGTTGCCAGCAAATTCAAGTTGACAAGGACAGTCATCCATGGATGCAAAACATTCCAAGACCAACGCTCGAGAGTGGGCTCTGGATGTCTACGACGCGGGGATACTCGACATGTTGACAACTGGGAACCCTTACGCGGGCGTCCAATCCTCGGCAATCTCGTCCGGAAGCTGTTTGGGAGGCGGAACAACAACAAAAGTGGAAACTCATTGGGTGGACAGCAGCAAGCATATACGCTGATGTACACCGTCGGACGCACTGAACAACGAGGCTCGCGATGCGGTCCGCAATGCCAAGATGCTAGCTGATGTTTCTGCTGCGGCTGAGTGATCGTTGTTTTGTTGAAGGGTCAATTTTGCTCTCTTGTTGGAACTAGCTCAAGGGAGCTGTCGCCGGTCCGAAACGTTCTCTGGTTTGGGGTTTTCAGACCCTGCAAAATCCTTACAGAACCGTACAACAACGGGTAAGGCCCAAAGTCCCCCAGATGGGTACCCATTATAGTAGCCCATGCAGAACCCTTAAAGAAATCCTTATAGCATCCTTACAGTAACCTAATACCAACAGCCTTTATGGTAACCCTAAAGTCCCTAAAGCCCTGCGCTGAAGCCCCTAACCCGAGAACCTTTCTAGGAACTCGAAAGCCCTGCCCTAGAGCCCTTGAGCCTTAAACCCTAGAAGCCTAAATCCTAGAACTGATATTATAGTAACCCTAACACCCTTCCCTAAAGCCCCTAAACCCTCAACTGCCACAAACCCTCAAACCCTCGAACTCTTGCAGTAGCCCTAAAGCCCTGACATCAAGAAATCCGAAAAACCTAAGCCCTAAACCCTAAACACTAAACCATCAAGAAAGCCGAGAGTCGTGTCCGAGGTGCCGAGCCTTCATCGCTCGCTGCAGCTTTTGCAGGCCATCCCAAAACCCGAAAACTGAAGCTTTCCCAGAGACTCCAATACCCCTTCATTAAGGAATATACCTTAAATCACATTAGGGATCCTACTATAATTTAAGGTATATTCCTTAATTAAGGGATATTGGAGTCTCTGGGTTATTCTGTTTGGAGTTTATTCTTAGGGGTTCAGTCTCAGGGCTTTGGGTTTAGCAGGGGTTTAGGGTTTCGGGTTTGCTACGGGTTCAGGGTCGCCAAAAGCCCAAACCCCGAAAACCTGAAGAACTTTCAGAGCTTTCAACTCTACGCCCCAAACCCAAAGAGTCATGTACCCAAGTAGCATAATATAGGGGCCTAACGAAATACCAAAACTATTTTTTTTGGGGGGGGGGCTCCTATTATAAGTATAGTATGATCTACCCCCAACCCCTATTCTAATTCTTAAGGCCCCTAACTCGAACCTTATTCTATTTTTTAAGGCCCCTAACTTCATAGGAGCCCTAAACGGGAACCCCTTAAAGGGACCCAAAGCCCCCTAACTTCGTAGGAGCCCTAAGCAGGAACCCCTTAATGGGACCCTTAAATAGGAGCTCCAGCTTCGGCAGGCCATCCACCTCTCCTGGATGCAGAAGGTCGGTGCTCGGGAGCATAGGAAACCCTAAACCCTAAACCCTATAACGGTTTAGGGTTTAGGGTTTTGGTTATAAACCCCTAAATCCTAAACTCTAAACCCCTAAACCCTGAACTCGGGGGCATTGGAGTTCTCCCTGTTTTTTAGGGTTGTGCTTTCAGGATTTAGGGTTTAGGGCTTTTCTAACAGGGTTCTACAGTGATTGGGGGGGGCAGTTGGGCTTAGGAATGTTTAGGAAGTAGGGCTCGAGGTTTTGGGGGGTAGTGGATTGGGACTTCGAGTTTGCGGCCTCAAGGCCATGGGGCTTGCGGATGAATGTCCTGGGGAGCAGATTGTCATGAGGGTATCAGGGTTTACGGCTTAGAGAATAAGGGAAAAGGGTTTAGGGTATTAGGGTTTAGGGTTTACGGTTTAGAGCAGATTGTCATACAGTGAACCCCAGAAAGTTGGAACATGGGTTCAAGATGATGAGTGCTCGGATCCTTTATACTCGACCTGAGGAGCATGAGGATTATGATGTTCCATCTTAGTGGCTTCTACTCTTAGTGGTTTAGGGTTTTGTAGGGTTGGGGTTACTACAGGGGCCTCAATAATTAGAATGGGGTTTGGGGGTATATTATCCTATAATTATGTTCAGGAACCACTCTTAGTGGTTTAGGGTTTAGCGTTTGGCTTATGCCTTCAACTTCTGCCGACTCGAGACCCCCCAAATCGAGGTTCATGGGCAGTTATAATAGCTGGGTTTAGGGGCTAGGATTTAGGGTTTAGGGTTTAGGGTTTAGAAGCACAACTACAAAGTACAACCCCTTTTCGGGAACTTATTGCCGATATGACTACTCTCTACAGCCTGAGCCCTCCAAGTGTACAGTCGACAGTGCATGGCAGCCCTAAGCCCTAATGCGTATAACCGGAAGCCCTGACGCCTACTATAGAGGCCTTAATAAATAGAATAGGGTTTGGGGGTATATTATACTATAATGATAATAAGGAACCCCTCCAAAAACACTATTCTAATTATTAAGGCCCCTATACCCTCAACCCTTATGGTAGCCCTTATAGTAACCCTTTAAGGAACCCTTTAACGGAACCCCCTAAAGAACCCTGTTCTAATTGCTAAGGGCACCTTACATTACAGCCCGAAACCCTAAACCCTAAATCCTAAACCCTAAACCCTAAACCCTAAAAGGCCCCTTACATTACAGGTGTGGCTCCTTCAGCACATCCGACTACTCTGCGATCGTTTGCTGGGATGCCCGAGCTTTTGGAAGCCTCAACCCCCGAATCTTCGGATTCCCCTAATGTAGGGGCCTTAATAAGAATTAGCTCCTAGGTGTTTCCTAAGGGATAGGGTTTAGGGATAGGGTTTAGGGTTTCGGGTTTAGGAGCTACTTGGAGGTTCATGAGTAGCTCTAAGTAGGGTTATAAGTCCCCTAATATGGGTTATAACTATAGTTGCCCTAATGACAGCCCCACTTATAACTACCCATGAACCTCCAAGTACTCGGCTGTTTGGGACTTGGGGTTTTAGGATTTAGGGTTTACGGGTGTGGGGTTTAGGGTGTAGGGACGTTGTTGGGACTTGTCTCCCATGTTCCACGAGGGTGCAGTCTGAGTTTCACTTTTATTGTCGGTGCTTTTGTTGTTGGGGTAGCGTGTAAAGAAGCATTCCGGTCAAGGGGGGAATCGCCACGGGGGCCGATACTTTTGGATGGGGTCGGCCTAACATTCGTGATATAGACCTTCTGAACCTCAGGGCTCGAACCCTAGACCCGGTGCAAAGAATGTAGAACCCAAACTGTAAGGAACATCACGAAGCCCCCCTCCTGTAATACATACCCCTTGTCCAGAACCTCCAGAATCCCTGTAGAAGCAATGTTCGTCCTAAAGTCCTGCAGCGATGTAAAGCAACCCCATCAACAAACCCATGCAAACGCCAAACCCTAAACCCTAAGGCCTAAACCAAACCCTATAAGCCTTAAGCCCAACTCTACTTGAGGTCCTCCTGGCTAGACGGCCTGGACACCAGACGGTCCCTGGAGGTCCGCCGGTGTCTTTCTGGTCGCTTTGGGCCTTCATGGGCCTTCAGAAGGGGTTTAGGATTCAGGGATATGTCATGTTGTCGTGTTAGGGGTTCCGGGGGGAGGGTTTCGGATTTGCTTGGGGTTTACGGTTAGGTGTGTATGGTTGGGAATCTTAGAGGGTTCCGGGTTTCGAGTCTTTTGGGTTGAGCTTTTTTTTTTGTTTGGTAGTGAAGGTTTCTCTTCGGTTTCACTATCTCGTCAAAAACCCTCTTTCGACCCTCGGCCCCTCGGGTTTAGGGTTTAGGGTTTAGGGTTTAGGGTTTAGGGCGTTCAACGGATGCCTCAAATTCCTCCAGCCGGCTTGTCGCAAGAAGCACTAGGACAAAAACACTCGAGCGAACGTTTCGCGCGAGTGGATCAGAGAGGCTCGGATTTCAGCAAAAACCGGAATAGCCACATCAAGATCCCCAAGCCCTATAAAAACCCAGAAGTCAGCAAAACCGCGCCACATCAAGATCCCCATAAATCCTAAACCCCAAGATCCTGTTGACGACGTTTTTACTAGGGGCCTTAATACTTACCTATACGATTTGAAGGGCCCCTTATATAGTTAGAGTAGACTACACCATAAAACCCTATTCTAACCATTAAGGCCCCTATATTACGCCATACAGTCGTGGAATATAATAACCGCCGAGGCTGCGAGTTTGGTGCTAAGGCTAAATGCATCCACGTAATGCAGTCTAGGACATTTTCAGGTGGGTAGTTACCGTTATAGGAAGGTCTGTATACCTCATAGAAGCCTGATAGAGGCCCTATATACCCTAAACTCCCCACCTGTAGTTTCCTTTAATGCAGGGGCCTTATTAATTAGAATAGGGTTCTGGGGCCCATATTACTATGATTATAGTAAGCAGACCTAAGGAACAATATAGGTAATTATCTATTATAGGCTTGTATATTAGCCTAAGGAATAATATAGGTAATTGTCTAGGCTTGTATATTAACCGCCCGGCCATGTTGGCGTTTGATGTTCGTGGTCACACTCTGTAACCCTGTTATCTCGAGCTTGTCAGTAGCTCTGCTGGACATCACGCCCAAGCCACCCACAACCCATGTGAGTGTTGCCACAGGTCCTTCTGTCAAAACGGCAGGAGTGAGCGTTGGGGACAATGCTGGCGCAAGGTTGAACCTCGCTCGTTAATGGCCTTCTCCCACTGTGCAGATTCTTCGCTCAAAGTTTACACTCCTTCAGAACGTGGACTTCAGGCCTCAATGCTCAAAGACCATACTGCAATGATGCATCGCCCGCAGCTCGCATCCGCAAGACTTTGGCACGAATACCGTGCTGAAAGATGGATGTAAGAACGCATCACAGCGACCGGAGTGATACAGTGCAGGCTTTTCTCTAGAAGACCTGTTGGTAGAGTAGTGCAGTGTATAGGATGTACAATCATACTACGTACACGTACTGGTAATAACAAGACTCATCATCATCATCATCATAACCAAAGTAGTCTACAATAGCAAGATTATCGTAATAGTTGAACAGGTTGCCGCTCCTGGGCGCTAGCTTGGGTCTAGGATTTCTGTTCGGCACAGTCAGGAGAAACTCGGCCGGTAGCCTGTTGCAGTAACTCGTTTGGGTTTAGGGGTTTAGGGTTTAGGGTTTTAGGGTAGGGGCCAACAAAGCAAACAAACATGATCTAATACCCTTGCAAAGTGGGGATCACACCTCCAAGTGCTTGTTGTAGCTGCTTCTAGGGGCGGTGGTGTGTCAGTGTATTTCGACGAACCCCGATGCTTTGTCCGTACAAGGGACGGCCTGCAATCAGCATAATACCAATACTATGAGTGCTTATGACATACTGCATCAATGTTGGCATGGAAACCACTATCAAAATCATCAACAAACAGATCGTCTGGTGAAGAGAAGATAACATCAACGATGGTAGCTCTCCGACTCAAACGAGACTGCTGACGCCAGTCTGCACAGTGCACCTTTTCAGAAAGCTCGCATGTTAAAGCCTCATGCCTCACTTCTTGTCCAAGCTCGAGCCTCTGTACAACTTACCCATAGGCCCCATAGTACTTCCTTTTTGTGGCTTATATTTAGGATCCTAATAGGTAATCCCCCAAAAAGGGAACTACTATGGGGCCTATGGGTAACCCTAAACTTCCTAAACCCTTATTTTCCTTAAACACTAAACCCTAAACCCTTATTTTCTTTAATGATTCTGCCCTCCATGCTGCCTTGGGCCTGGGCCGGCTTCAGTACGCCATGTCTTCTGGCACCACGGTCTGTACCTGTGCCGGCTACTCTGAAATCGCGGGGCATGCGGAGAGTTGCAACTTCCAAGGATGTGAGGTTCGGGTTTGGAGGACACTCGTTCACAGCCTCTTATTGGCGCCACGCCTTGCGGCGAAAGGCCAGCGAATTTCGAGGAGCGCCACGTTCAGGAGCCTCGACCACGGGTCAACGCGAGGACTCTGAGCGCTGGCGTGCGCTAAGCTTGCCGGAGAAGCTACTGCAACCGGTGCAGCTGGTTGTTGCCATCTGGCTGCTGTTGCTGCTCCCCGCTGGTCTGGCATCCACCCCAAGAAGGCTTTGTGGAGGCTTCGCTCTGGGATCTTTGCCCTTTGAGTACTTGATCTTTTTCAGTGTTGGCACCCTACCCAGGGCTTGGAGATATGGCCGCTATGCCAAGCCGCCAGATTCCTCCGCAAAGCCGGGCACAAGGCGAAGCGACTTCGCCCTCTTCCTCCTCTGTGTGCTCATTGCTCATGCCACAGCCGCGTTTAGGTTCGCCTCTGGGCATCAGATACAACCCTGGGATGGGTCCCTGGGCTCGGCTTTCAGCTACCATGCTCACCAAAGCAGAATATGTTCTTCTGTTCTTCATCTCTTTCTCTGTCTGTCTGTCGGTCAGTCTGTTCGTCTGTCCGTCTGCGTGTCTCTCTCTCTCTCTCTCTCTCTGTGTCTGTGTAATGAGCTTTCGCAGCTCTTATGGTTGCCGCCGCCTCAGGTGCTTTAAGGGACAATGGGAGGGACCCCTAGAAGGGACCCCTAATCCTA